>SJYM01009216.1:0-20625 GCA_006410775.1 Tragelaphus imberbis
GAAACACCTTGAGATACCCCCTTCAACACGTCCTGAAGCCCGATTCCCCTGCCGTGAATGGAGAGCCATCCCGGGCCTGCCTCGGTACTCCAATGGGGATTGGACTTCCTTGGGGACACAAGAGAGGCTCCCTGATGTCCCCGTCGAAGCTCGAGAAAAATGCCAAACGTCGACTGGCAGCTCGAGGAAACACCATGAGATTCCGCTGACATTGCCACATGAGGTCCTTCTTTTCCTGCAGGGTCTAGAGAGCAGACACGAGTCCTCTCTCAAAACTCCACAGAAGGCTTGATTGCTTTCGTTTAACACAAAGGGTTTCAAGAGATTTCCTTGGCCACTCGAGAGGACAGAGGTGTTCTTTGTTTCAATTCGAGACGAGGCGTGATTCCCCGACTGAAGCTTGAATGCAACCCCGGGAACCCTAGCGCCCCTGAAGGGGAACACGGAGTTTATCGACACAGGCCTAGAAGATTAGAGGAGGTCTTTTTGCCCTGCAGCGACTCGAGAGCATTCCCCAGGTCTCCCACGCCATTTAGAATGGAGATTGTACTTCCTTGGGGCCACACAACAGGCTTGCTGAGTTCCGGGTCATAATTGGAGAATACCGCTGTAAGTCGAGAATAACCACGTGGTTGCCCAGTCATCGCAGAGGAGGCCATGTCCCATTGCACCGAGTTGAGAGAAATACCACGAACCCATTGGGTCATCGAAACGGAAACAGACAGCCTTTAGGAAACAGCAAATGTGGCCCAACATATAGGTCTCTTTGGAGAGGAACACCGAGGTACCTGGCACATATCCTCTGAGCCCCTACTTCACTCCTGATCTCGACATGAGGGTCAAACCCCCCGCTATGCATAGAAAGATACCTCAATCTTTCATCAAACCTCAGCATGAGGCCCTTCTTACTTGGAAACTCGAGAGGAAGACTCGTGGTTTGTGCCACATTCCGAAAGACAACGATTTTCCGGTCAACTCAAGAGAAGTCCCAATGCCTGCTCACCTTTTCCAATGGAACCCCGAGGATGAAGTCACCACACGAAGGAGCACTGACACACTGGGTGCATTCTCCGTAAAGAGACTCTGGTTCCAAGTACAACTCGACTAGTGGCCTGACACTCCATGAACACCTCGAGAGGAAACGAAATTCTATGCCTCCACAAAAGGCTAGGTATAACTCCCTGTTCAGAACCCCCAAAGACCGAGAGATCGATGTCCGAACAGGAGAGGAAGCCTGAGGTTCCCGCCTGACCTCCAGATGTGTCCCTCTTCCATGGCACTGAACCCAGGGCAATCACAACACAACCTTCTAAACTGCACAGTATTTCCCATTCTCATAGACACCAAGGGAGCTACCAGAGGTCACCGTCACAAGCCCAGGGACCCTAGGGATTCTTACAGCACATCGAGAAACACCTCGAGATATCCCTTTGAACACTTCTTGAAGCCCGATTCCCCTACTGTGACTAGAGAGACATCCTGAGCCGTCCTCGCTACTACAATGGACACTGGACTTTCCTGAGGACACAAGAGAGGCTCCCTGAGTTCCCCGTCATAGCTCGAGAGAAACACCACACGTCGAGACGCAGCTCCAGTAAACACTTTAAGATTCCCCGGACATCTCCACAAGAAGCTGTTCTTTTCCTCCATGGCCTAGAGAAAAACCCCCAGTCCACTCTCAAAACTCCACAGAAGGCTTGATTGCCTTTTACTTTTTTTAAACAACGGGTTTCAAGAGCTAGCCTTGTGGACTCGAGAGGAGAGAGGAGTTCTTTGCGGAAGCTTGAATGCACCCACGAGAACCCTAGCGACCCTGAATCAGAACTCGGAGTTTCTGGACAAACGCTTAGAAGACTAGACGAGGTCTCTTTACACTGCAGAGACTCGAGAGCAATCCCCGGCTCTCCCATGCCATTTGGAATGGAGATTGGCCTTCCCTTGGGCCACACGAGAGGCAGGCTAAGTTCCAAATCGTAACTGGAGAATCCCGCCGTAAGTCAAGAAAAACCACGTGTTTGCCCAGCCATCGCCAGAGAAGGCCATGTTCCACTGCACCGAATTGAGAGAAATACCAGGAACCCTTTGGATAATCGAAATAGAAATAGACAACCTTAAGGAAACAGCAAATGTGTTCCAACATACCTGTCTCATTGAATAGGAACACCGAGGTTCCTGGCACAACTTCCTCTGAGCCCCTTCTTCCCTCCTGATCTTGATATGAGGGTCAATACCCCTGTTATGCCTGGAAAGGAACACGACCTTCCACCAAACCTCAGGAAGAGGCCCTTCTCAATTGGAAACTAAAGAAGAAGCCTCGTGGTTCGTGCCACACTCCGAAAGACACCGATTTCCCCGTCAACTCAAGAGAAGTCCCAATGCCTGTGCATCTTTTCCAATGGAATCCTGAGGATGAAGTCACCACACGAAGGAGCACTGACACATTGGGTGCATCCTCCCGAAATTGCCTCTGGTTCGAAGGATAACTCGACAAGGGCCTGACACTCCATGAACACTTCGAGAGAAAAGCGGAGTTCCGTGCCTCCACACAAGGCGAGGCCTAACTCCCTTTTCAGAACCCCCAAATACACCAAGATCAATTACGGAACAGGAGAGGAAGCCTGAGATTCCCGCCTCAACACCAGATGTGGCCCTCTTCCATGGCACTGAACCCAGGGGATTCTCAAGACAACCCTCTTAACTGCACAGTATTCCTCATTCTCATAGGCACCAATGGAAACAGCCAGAGGTCTCCGACACAAGCCCAGGGAACCTACGGTTTCTTACAGCAACTTGATAAACACCTCGAAATACCCCCTTCAACACGTCTTGAAGCTCGATTACACTGGCATGAATCGGGAGACATTCCGGGCCGTCCTCGCTGCTCGAGTGGGGACTGAACTTCCCTGGGGACACAAGAGACGCTCCCTGAGCTCCCCGTCATAGCTCGAGAGAAACGCCACACGTCGAGTTGCAGCTCGAGAAAACACCATGAGATTACCCCCGATATTGACATATGAGACCCTTCTTTTCCTGCAGGGCCTACAAAGCAACCCCGAGTCCTCTCTCAAAACTCCACAGGAGGCTTGATTCCCTTTGTTTAACACAATGGGCTTCAAGAGCTAACCTTTGCCACTCGAGAGGAGAGGGGGGTTTTTCCTTTCAAAACGAGATGATGCCTGACTCCCCTGCTGAAGCTTGAATGCAATCAGGTGATCGCTAGTGCCCCAGAAGGGAAACACAGAGATTCTGAATGCACGCTAAAGGAGTAGAAGAGGTCTCTTTGGCCTGCAGCGAGTTCAGAGCAATCCCCAGCTCTCCCACGCCATTTGGAATCGACATGGGTCTTACCTGGGTCCACATGACTGGCTCCCTGAGTTCTGGTTGACAATTCGAGAATCCTGCCGTAAGTCAATAATAACCACGTGGTTGCCCAGTCATCGCCAAATGAAGCCATTTGCCGCTGCAGACTGTTGAGAGAAATCAAACGAACCCACTGGATCATCAAAAAGGAACTAGTCAGCCTTGAGGAAATTTCAAATATTGCCCAACATAGACGTCTCATTAGAGAAGAACATCAAGGTTCCAGCACAACTTCTTCTGAGCCCCTTCTTCCCTCTTGGTCTTGACATGAGTTGCAGTTCCACTTCTTTGTCTGGAAAGGGATACCGACCTTCCTGTCCCACCTTAGGAGGAGGCCGGTCTCACTTGGCAACTGCAGAGGAACCCTCGTGGTTCGTGCCACATTCCGAAAGACAACTATTTCCCGGCCATTCAAGAGAAATCCTGATGCCTGAACACCTTTTCCAATGGAACACAGAGGATGAAGTCACCACACAAAGGTGCACTCACACGTGGGGTGCATCATCCCGACAGAGCCTCTGGTTCCAAGGACAACATGACAAGTGACCTGATACCCCATGAACACCTCGAGAGGCAAGTGGCGTTCCGTGCCTCCACACAAGGTGAGGCCTAACATCCTGTTCAAAACCCCCAAAGACTCCAAGATCGATGTCAAAACAGAAGACGAAGCCTGAGATTCCTGCCTCACCTTCAGATAATACCCTCTTCAATGACACTGAACCCAGGTGAATTTCAAGAGAACCCTCTCAAGTGCACAGTATTACCCCTTCTCATAGGCACCAAGGGAAGCTGCCAGAGGTCACCGTCCCAAGCCCAGGGAACCTAGGGTTTCTTACAGCAACTCGAGAAACACCTTGAGATACCCCCTTCAACACGTCCTGAAGCTCGATTCCCCTGCAATGAATGGAGTGCCGTCCTAGGCCCTCCTCGCTACTCCAATGGGGACTGGACTTCTCTGGGTACAGAAGAGAGTCTCCCTGAGGTTCCCGTCGTAGCTCGAGAGAAATGCCAAACGTCGAGCCGCAGCTCGACGAAACACCAGGAGATTCCGCTGACATCGCCACATGAGGACGTTCTTTTCCTGCCGGGCATAGAGAGCAGAACCGAGTCTTCTCTCATAACTTCACAGAAGGCTTGATTGCCTTTCTTTTAACACAATGGTTTTCAAGAGGTTGCCTTGGCCACTCGAGAGGACATAGGAGTTCCTTGTTTCAACTCTAGACGAGGCCTGATTCGCCGGCTGAAAATTGAATGCAACCCGGGGAACCCTAGCGCCCCTGAAGGGGAATACGGAGTTTCTGGACACACGCATAGAAGACTAGAAGAGGTCTTTTTGCCCTGCAGCGACTTGAGAGCAATCCCCAGCTCTCCCAAGCCATTTTGATTGGAGATTTGTTTCTCCTGGGGCCATAGGAGAGGCTCGCTGAGTTCCAGGTAGTAACTCGAGAATCCCGAAATAAGTTGAGAATAAACACGTGGTTGCTCAGTCATCGCCAGAGGAGACCTTGTACCGCTGTACCGAGTTTAGACAAATACCACGAACCCATTGGATCATCGAAATGGAAATAGACAGCCTTCAGGAATCAGTAAATGTGGCCCAACATACTGGTCTCATTGGAGAGGAACACCGAGGTTCCTGGCACAACTTCCTCTGAGCCCCTTCTTCCCTCCTGATCTCGACATGATGGTCAATACCCCTGATATGCCTGGAAAGGGAACCGACATTCCATGAAACCTCAGCAGGAGGCCCTTCTAAATTAGAAACTCGAGAGGAAGCCTCATGGTTCGTGCCACATTCCTAAAGACACCGATTTCTCCGTTAACTCAAGAGAAGTCCCAATGCCTGTGCACCTTTTCCAATGGAACCCCGAGGATGAAGTCACCACACGAAGGAGCACTGACACACTGGGTGCATCCTCCCGAAATTACCTCTGGTTCGAACGACAACTCGACAAGTGGCCTGGTACTCCATGAACACCTCGAGAGGAAAGCGGAATTGTATGCCTCCAAACAAGGCGAGGCCTAACTCCCTGCTCAGTACCACCAAAGTCCCAGAGATCGATATCAGAACAGGAGAGGCAGCCTAAGATTCCCGCCTCAACACCATATGTGGCCCTCTTCCATGGCACTGAACCCAGGGGAATCCCAAGACAACACTCACAACTGTACAGTATACCCCATTCTCATAGACACCAAGGGAAACTGCCAGAAGTCACCGACACGAGCTCAGGAAACCTAGGGATTCTTACAGCAACTCGAGAATCACCTCGAGATTCCCCCTTCAACACGTCTTGAAGCCCGATTCCACTGCCATGGATCGGGAGACATCCCATGCCGTCCTCGATGCTTGAATGGGGTATGAACTTCCCTGGGGACACAAGAGAGGCTCCCTAAGCTCCTCGTCATAGCTCGAGAGAAATGCCACACGTCGTTACAGCTCGAGAAAACACCATGCGATTACCACGACATCGACATATCAGGCACTTCTTTTCCTGCAGGGCCTAGAGAGCAACCCCGAGTTCTCTATCAAAACTCCACAGAAGGCTTAATTCCCTTTGTTTAACACAATGGGCTTCAAGAGCTAGCCTTGGCCACTCGAGAGGAGACGGGGGTTCTTCGTTTCAAAACGAGATGATGCCTGACTCCCCTGTTGAAGCTTGAATGCAAACAGGAGATCCCTAGTGCCCCAGAAGGAAACACAGAGTTTCTGAACACACGCTAAGAGAAGTAGAAGAGGTCTCTTTGGCCTACAGCGATTCCAGAGCAATCCTCAGCTCTCTCTCGCCATTTGGAATGGAGATGGGTCGTCCATAGGGTCACAGGTGAGGCTCGCTGAGTTCCGGGTCGTAACTCGAGAATCCCGCCATAAGTCGAGAATAACCGCGTGGTTCCCCAGTCATCGCCGGAGGAGGACATGTCCCGCTGCACTGAGTTGAGAGAAATACCACGAACACATTGGATCATCGAAATGGAAATAGACAGCCTTGAGGAAACAGCAAATGTGGCCCAACATACTGGTCTCATTGGAGAGGAACACCGAGGATCCTGGCACAAATTTTTCTGAGCCCCTTATCCCTCCTGATCTCGACATGAGAGTCAATACACCTGCTATGCCTGGAAAGGGACCCGACCATCCATTAAACCTCAGCAGGAGGCCCTTCTCACTTGGAAACTAGAGAGGAAACCTCGTCGATTCGTACCACATTCCGAAAGACACCGATTTCCCCGACAACTCAAGAGAAGACCCAATGCCTGTGCACCTTTTCCAATGGAACCTCGATGATGAAGTCACCACACGAAGGAGCACTGACACACTGGGTGCATCCTCCCGAAATTGCCTTTGGTTCAAAGGACAACTCGACATGTGGCCTGACACTCCATGAACACCTCGAGAGGAAAGCGGAGTTCCATGCCTCCAAACAAGGCAAGGCCTCACTCCCTGTTCAGAACCCCCAAAGACCCCCAGATTGATTTCAGAACAGGAGAGGAAACCTGAGGTAACCACCTCAACACCAGATGTGGCCCTCTTCGATGGCACTGAACCCAGGGGAATCCCAAGACAACACTCTCAACTGCACAGTATTCCCCATTCTCATAGGCATCAAGGGAAACTGCCAGAGGTCACCGACACAAGGCCAGGGAACCTAGGGATTCTTACAGCAACTCGAAAAACACTTCGAGATACCCACTTCAACACGTCTTGAAGCCCGATTCCCATGCCATGAATCGGGAGACATCCCGGGCCATCCTCCCTGCTCGAGTGCAGACTGGACTTCCCTGGAGACACAAGAGAGGCTCCCTGAGCTCCCCGTCGCAGCTTGAGATAAACGCTACACGTCGAGTTGCAGCTCGAAAAAACACCATGAAATTACCTCTGACATCGACATATGAGGCACTTCTTTTCCTGCAGGGCCTACAAAGCAACCCGGAGTCCTCTCTCAAAACTCCACAGAAGGCTTGATTCCCTTTGTTTAACACAATGGGCTTCAAGAGATACCCTTGGTATCTCTCTACTCGAGAGAAGAGGGGGGTTCTTCTTTTCAAAACGAGACGATGCCTGACTCCCCTGCTGAAGGTTAAATGCAACCCAGAGATCCCTAGTGCCCCAGAAGGGGAACTTAGAGTTTCTGAACACACGCTAAGAGGAGCAGAAGAGGTCTCTTTGGCCTACAGCGATTCCAGAGCAATCCTCAGCTCTCTCTCGCCATTTGGAATGGAGATTGGTCGTCCATAGGGTCACAGGTGAGGCTCGCTGAGTTCCGGGTCGTAACTCGAGAATCCCGCCATAAGTCGAGAATAACCGCGTGGTTGCCCAGTCATCGCCAGAGGAGGCCATGTGCTGATGAACCGAGTTGAGAGAAATACCACGAACCCATTGGATCATTCAAACAGAAATAGACAGCCTTGAGGAAACAGCAAATGTGGCCCAACATACCGGTCTCATTGGAGAGGAACACCGAGGTTCCTGGCACAACATCCTCTGAGCCCCTTATCCCTCCTCATCTCGACATGAGAGTCATTACACCTGCTATGCCTGGAAAGGGAACTGACCTTCCATTAAACCTCATCAGGAGGCCCGTCTCACTTGGAAACTCGAGAAGAAGCCTCGTGGTTCGTGCCAAAGTCCGAAAGACACTGAGTTTCCCGTCAACTCCAGAGAAGTCCCAATACCTGCCCACCTTTTCCAATGGAACACCGAGGATGAAGTCACCACACGAAAGATAACTGACACACTGGGTACATCCTCCCGAAAGAGCCTCTGGTTCCAAGGACAACACGACAAGGGGCCTGACACTCCATGAACACCTTGAGAAGATAGTGGAGTTCCGTGGCTCCAAACAAGGCTAGGCCTAACTCCCTGTTCAGAACCCCCAAAGACCCGGAGATCGATATCAGAACAGGAGAGGAAATCTGAGATTCCGGCCTCACCTCCAGATGTGGCCCTCTTTCATGGCACTGAAACCAGGGTAATCCCAAGACAACCCTTTCAACTGCACATTATTGCCCATTCTCATAGGCACCACGGAAAGCTGCCAGAGGTCACCGTCACAGGCCCATGGAACCTAGGGATTCTTGCAGCAACTCGAGAAACACCTCGAGATATCCCCTTCAACACTTCTTGAAGCCCGATACCCGTGCCTTGACTAGAGGGACATCCTGGGCCGTACTCGGTACTACAATGGGCACTGGAAATCCCTGGGGACAGAAGAGAGGCTCCCTGAATTTCCCGTCATACTTCGAGAGAAACACCACAAGTCGAGATGCAGCTCCAGAAAACACCTTGAGATTCCCCGGACATCGCCACATGAGGCCGTTCTTTTCCTCCATGGCCTAGAGAGAAACCCTGAGTCCACTCTGAAAACTCCACAGAAGGCTTGATTGCCTTTTACTTTTTTTAAATAATGGGATTCAAGAGCTAGCCTTGTCGACTCGAGAGGAAATAGGAGTTCTTTGTTTCAACTAGAAACGTGTCCAGACTCCAAGGCTGAAGCTTGAATGAACCCACGAGATACCTAGAGTCCGTGAAGCGGAACATGGAGTTTCTGGACACACGCCTAGAAACTAGAAGAGGTCTCTTTGCCCTGCAGGGCCTGGAGAGCTATCCCCAGCTGTCCCATGCCAATTGGAATGGGGATTGGTCTTCCATAGGGCGACAGGAGAGGCTCGCTGAGTTCCGGGTCTTAACTCGAGAATCCCGCCGTAAGTCGAGAATAACCACGTGGTTGCCCAGTCATCGCCATAGGAGGCCATGTCCCGCTGCACCAAGTTGAGAGAAATAACACGAACCCATTGGATTATCGAAACGGAAATAGACAGCCTTGAGAAAACAGCCAATGTGGCCCAACAGACCAGTCTCAGTGGAGAGGAACACCGAGGTTCCTGGCACAACTTTCTCTGAGCCCTTTCTTCTCTCTTGATCTCGACATGAGCGTCAATATCCCTGCTATGTCTGGAAAGGGACCCGTCCTTCCGTCAAACCTCAGCAGGAGGCCCTTCTCACTTGGAAACTCGAGAGGAAGCCTCGTGGTTCGTGCCACATTCCGAAAGACACCGATATTCCGGTCAACTCCAGAGAAGTCCCAATGCCTGTGCACCTTTTCCAATGGAACCCCGAGGATGAAGTCACCATACGAAGGAGCACTGACACACTGGGTGCATCCTACTGAAATTGCCTCTGGTTCTAAGGACAACTCGACAAGTGCCCTGACACTCCATGAACACCTCGAGAGGAAAGCAAAGTTCCGTGCCTCCAAACAAGGCGAGGCCTAACTCCCTGTTCAGAACCCCCAAAGACCCGGAGATCAATGTCAGAACAGGAGAGGAAGCCTGAGATTCCCGCCTCACCTCCAGATGTGGCCCTCTTCCATGGCACTGAACCCAGGGGAATCCCAAGACAACACTCACAACTGTACAGTATACCCCATTCTCATAGACACCAAGGGAAACTGCCAGAAGTCACCGACACGAGCTCAGGAAACCTAGGGATTCTTACAGCAACTCGAGAATCACCTCGAGATTCCCCCTTCAACACGTCTTGAAGCCCGATTCCACTGCCATGGATCGGGAGACATCCCATGCCGTCCTCGATGCTTGAATGGGGTATGAACTTCCCTGGGGACACAAGAGAGGCTCCCTAAGCTCCTCGTCATAGCTCGAGAGAAATGCCACACGTCGTTACAGCTCGAGAAAACACCATGCGATTACCACGACATCGACATATCAGGCACTTCTTTTCCTGCAGGGCCTAGAGAGCAACCCCGAGTTCTCTATCAAAACTCCACAGAAGGCTTAATTCCCTTTGTTTAACACAATGGGCTTCAAGAGCTAGCCTTGGCCACTCGAGAGGAGACGGGGGTTCTTCGTTTCAAAACGAGATGATGCCTGACTCCCCTGTTGAAGCTTGAATGCAAACAGGAGATCCCTAGTGCCCCAGAAGGAAACACAGAGTTTCTGAACACACGCTAAGAGAAGTAGAAGAGGTCTCTTTGGCCTACAGCGATTCCAGAGCAATCCTCAGCTCTCTCTCGCCATTTGGAATGGAGATGGGTCGTCCATAGGGTCACAGGTGAGGCTCGCTGAGTTCCGGGTCGTAACTCGAGAATCCCGCCATAAGTCGAGAATAACCGCGTGGTTCCCCAGTCATCGCCGGAGGAGGACATGTCCCGCTGCACTGAGTTGAGAGAAATACCACGAACACATTGGATCATCGAAATGGAAATAGACAGCCTTGAGGAAACAGCAAATGTGGCCCAACATACTGGTCTCATTGGAGAGGAACACCGAGGATCCTGGCACAAATTTTTCTGAGCCCCTTATCCCTCCTGATCTCGACATGAGAGTCAATACACCTGCTATGCCTGGAAAGGGACCCGACCATCCATTAAACCTCAGCAGGAGGCCCTTCTCACTTGGAAACTAGAGAGGAAACCTCGTCGATTCGTACCACATTCCGAAAGACACCGATTTCCCCGACAACTCAAGAGAAGACCCAATGCCTGTGCACCTTTTCCAATGGAACCTCGATGATGAAGTCACCACACGAAGGAGCACTGACACACTGGGTGCATCCTCCCGAAATTGCCTTTGGTTCAAAGGACAACTCGACATGTGGCCTGACACTCCATGAACACCTCGAGAGGAAAGCGGAGTTCCATGCCTCCAAACAAGGCAAGGCCTCACTCCCTGTTCAGAACCCCCAAAGACCCCCAGATTGATTTCAGAACAGGAGAGGAAACCTGAGGTAACCACCTCAACACCAGATGTGGCCCTCTTCGATGGCACTGAACCCAGGGGAATCCCAAGACAACACTCTCAACTGCACAGTATTCCCCATTCTCATAGGCATCAAGGGAAACTGCCAGAGGTCACCGACACAAGGCCAGGGAACCTAGGGATTCTTACAGCAACTCGAAAAACACTTCGAGATACCCACTTCAACACGTCTTGAAGCCCGATTCCCATGCCATGAATCGGGAGACATCCCGGGCCATCCTCCCTGCTCGAGTGCAGACTGGACTTCCCTGGAGACACAAGAGAGGCTCCCTGAGCTCCCCGTCGCAGCTTGAGATAAACGCTACACGTCGAGTTGCAGCTCGAAAAAACACCATGAAATTACCTCTGACATCGACATATGAGGCACTTCTTTTCCTGCAGGGCCTACAAAGCAACCCGGAGTCCTCTCTCAAAACTCCACAGAAGGCTTGATTCCCTTTGTTTAACACAATGGGCTTCAAGAGATACCCTTGGTATCTCTCTACTCGAGAGAAGAGGGGGGTTCTTCTTTTCAAAACGAGACGATGCCTGACTCCCCTGCTGAAGGTTAAATGCAACCCAGAGATCCCTAGTGCCCCAGAAGGGGAACTTAGAGTTTCTGAACACACGCTAAGAGGAGCAGAAGAGGTCTCTTTGGCCTACAGCGATTCCAGAGCAATCCTCAGCTCTCTCTCGCCATTTGGAATGGAGATTGGTCGTCCATAGGGTCACAGGTGAGGCTCGCTGAGTTCCGGGTCGTAACTCGAGAATCCCGCCATAAGTCGAGAATAACCGCGTGGTTGCCCAGTCATCGCCAGAGGAGGCCATGTGCTGATGAACCGAGTTGAGAGAAATACCACGAACCCATTGGATCATTCAAACAGAAATAGACAGCCTTGAGGAAACAGCAAATGTGGCCCAACATACCGGTCTCATTGGAGAGGAACACCGAGGTTCCTGGCACAACATCCTCTGAGCCCCTTATCCCTCCTCATCTCGACATGAGAGTCATTACACCTGCTATGCCTGGAAAGGGAACTGACCTTCCATTAAACCTTCATCAGGAGGCCCGTCTCACTTGGAAACTCGAGAAGAAGCCTCGTGGTTCGTGCCAAAGTCCGAAAGACACTGAGTTTCCCGTCAACTCCAGAGAAGTCCCAATACCTGCCCACCTTTTCCAATGGAACACCGAGGATGAAGTCACCACACGAAAGATAACTGACACACTGGGTACATCCTCCCGAAAGAGCCTCTGGTTCCAAGGACAACACGACAAGGGGCCTGACACTCCATGAACACCTTGAGAAGATAGTGGAGTTCCGTGGCTCCAAACAAGGCTAGGCCTAACTCCCTGTTCAGAACCCCCAAAGACCCGGAGATCGATATCAGAACAGGAGAGGAAATCTGAGATTCCGGCCTCACCTCCAGATGTGGCCCTCTTTCATGGCACTGAAACCAGGGTAATCCCAAGACAACCCTTTCAACTGCACATTATTGCCCATTCTCATAGGCACCACGGAAAGCTGCCAGAGGTCACCGTCACAGGCCCATGGAACCTAGGGATTCTTGCAGCAACTCGAGAAACACCTCGAGATATCCCCTTCAACACTTCTTGAAGCCCGATACCCGTGCCTTGACTAGAGGGACATCCTGGGCCGTACTCGGTACTACAATGGGCACTGGAAATCCCTGGGGACAGAAGAGAGGCTCCCTGAATTTCCCGTCATACTTCGAGAGAAACACCACAAGTCGAGATGCAGCTCCAGAAAACACCTTGAGATTCCCCGGACATCGCCACATGAGGCCGTTCTTTTCCTCCATGGCCTAGAGAGAAACCCTGAGTCCACTCTGAAAACTCCACAGAAGGCTTGATTGCCTTTTACTTTTTTTAAATAATGGGATTCAAGAGCTAGCCTTGTCGACTCGAGAGGAAATAGGAGTTCTTTGTTTCAACTAGAAACGTGTCCAGACTCCAAGGCTGAAGCTTGAATGAACCCACGAGATACCTAGAGTCCGTGAAGCGGAACATGGAGTTTCTGGACACACGCCTAGAAACTAGAAGAGGTCTCTTTGCCCTGCAGGGCCTGGAGAGCTATCCCCAGCTGTCCCATGCCAATTGGAATGGGGATTGGTCTTCCATAGGGCGACAGGAGAGGCTCGCTGAGTTCCGGGTCTTAACTCGAGAATCCCGCCGTAAGTCGAGAATAACCACGTGGTTGCCCAGTCATCGCCATAGGAGGCCATGTCCCGCTGCACCAAGTTGAGAGAAATAACACGAACCCATTGGATTATCGAAACGGAAATAGACAGCCTTGAGAAAACAGCCAATGTGGCCCAACAGACCAGTCTCAGTGGAGAGGAACACCGAGGTTCCTGGCACAACTTTCTCTGAGCCCTTTCTTCTCTCTTGATCTCGACATGAGCGTCAATATCCCTGCTATGTCTGGAAAGGGACCCGTCCTTCCGTCAAACCTCAGCAGGAGGCCCTTCTCACTTGGAAACTCGAGAGGAAGCCTCGTGGTTCGTGCCACATTCCGAAAGACACCGATATTCCGGTCAACTCCAGAGAAGTCCCAATGCCTGTGCACCTTTTCCAATGGAACCCCGAGGATGAAGTCACCATACGAAGGAGCACTGACACACTGGGTGCATCCTACTGAAATTGCCTCTGGTTCGAAGGACAACTCGACAAGTGCCCTGACACTCCATGAACACCTCGAGAGGAAAGCAAAGTTCCGTGCCTCCAAACAAGGCGAGGCCTAACTCCCTGTTCAGAACCCCCAAAGACCCGGAGATCAATGTCAGAACAGGAGAGGAAGCCTGAGATTCCCGCCTCACCTCCAGATGTGGCCCTCTTCCATGGCACTGAACCCAGGGGAATCCCAAGACAACCCTGTCAACTGCACAGTACTCCCCATTCTCATAGGCACCAAGGGAAGCTGCCAGAGATCACCGTCACAGGCCCAGGGAACCTAGGGGTTCTTACAGCAGCTTGAGAAACACCTCGAATTATACCCTTCAACACTTCTTGAAGCCGGATACCCCTGCCGTGACTAGAGAAATATCCTGGGCCGTCCTCGCTACTACAATGGGCACTGGAATTCCCTGGGGACAGAAGAGAGGCTCCCTGACTTGCCCGTCATTCCTGAAGAGAAACACCACAGGTCGAGACGCAGCTCGACACAACACCTTGAGATTCCCCGGACATCGCAACATGAAGCTGTTTTTTTCCTCCATGGCCTAGAGACAAACCCTGAGTCCACTCTCAAAACTCCACAGAAGGCTTGATTGCCTTTTACTCTTTTTAAACAATGGGCTTCAAGAGCTAGCCTTTTCGACTGGAGAGGAGAGAGGAGTTCTTTATTTCAGCTAGAAATGTGGCCAGACTCCACGGCTGAAGCTTGAATGAACCCACGAGACACCTAGCGCCCCTGAAGCGGAACATGGAGTGTCTGGACACACGCCTAGAAGACTAGAAGAGTTCTCTTTGCACTGCAGGGCATGGAGAGCAATCCCCAGCTCTCCCATGCCATTTTGAATGGAGATTGGTCTTCCATAGGGCGACAGGAGAGGCTCACTGAGTTCCGGGTCGTAACTCGAGAATCCCGCCGTAAGTCGAGAATAACCACGTGATTGCCCAGTAAACGCCAGAGGAGGCCATGTCCCGCTGCACCGACTTGAGAGAAATACAAGGAACCCATTGGAATATTGAAAGGAAAATAGACAGCCTTGAAGAAACTGCAAATGTGGCCCACCATACCGGTCTAAGTGAAGAGGATCACCAAGGTTACTGGCACAAGTTTCTCCGAGCCCTTTCTTCCGTCCTGATCTCGACATGAGCATCAATACCCCTGCTATGCCTGCAAAGGGACCCGACCTTCCATCAAACCTTAGCAGGAGGCTCTTCTCACTTGGAAACTCGAGAGGAAGTCTCGTGTTTCGTGCCACATTCCGAAAGACACCGATTTCCCCGTCAACTCCAGAGAAATCCCAATGCCTGTGAACCTTTTCCAATGGAACCGGAGGATGAAGTCACCACACGAAGGAGCACTGACTCCCTGGGTGCATCCTCCCGAAATTGAATCTGGTTCGAAGGACAACTAGACAAGTGGCCTGACACTCCATGAACACCTCGAGAGGAAAGCGGAGTTCCGTGCCTCCACACAAGGCGACGCCTAACTCCCTTTTCAAAAACCAAAAAGAACCCGAGATTGATGTCAGAACAGGTGAGGAAGCCTGAGATTCCCACCTCAACACCACATGTGGCTCTCTTCCATGGCACTGAACACAGGGAAATCTCAAGACAACCCTCTCAACTGCACAGTATTCCCCATTCTCATAGGCACCAAGGGAAACTGCCAGAGGTCACCGACACAACCTTAGGGAACCTAGGGATTCTTACAGCGACTCGAGAAACACCTCGAGATACCCCCTTCAACTCGTCTTTAAGCCCGATTGCACTGCTATAAATCGGGAGACATCCCGGGCTGTCCTCGCTGCTCGAATGGGGACTGGACTTCCCTGGGGACACAAGAGAGGCTCCCTGAGCTCCCTTTCGTAGCTCGAGAGAAACGCCACAGATCGAGTTGCAGCTCGAGAAAACACCATGAGATTACCCCCAAAATCGACATATGAGGCCCTTCTTTTCCTGCAGGGCCTAGAGAGCAACCCTGAGTCCTATCTCAAAACTCCACAGAAGGCTTGATTCCCTTTGTTTAACACAATGAGCTTCAAGAGCCAGCTTTGGCCACTCGAGAGGAGAGGGCTTTCTTCGTTTCAAAATGAGAGGAGGTCTGACTCCCCTGCTGAAGCTTGAATGCAACCCAGAGATCCCTAGTGCCCCAGAAGGGGAACACAGAGTTTCAGAACACATGCTAAGAGAAGTAGAAGAGGTCTCGTTGGCCTGCAGGGACTCCAGAGTAATCCCCAGCTCTCCCACGCGATTTGGAATGGACATGGGTCTTCCCTGGGGACACATGAGTGTCTCCCTGAGTTCTGGGTGGCAACTCGAGAATCCCGGCGTAAGTCAATAATAACCACGTGGTTGCCCAGTCACCGCCAAAGGAAGCCATTTCCCGATGCAGCCTATAGAGAGAAATCCCACGAACCCACTGGATCATTGTAACGGAACTAGTCAGCCTAGAGGAAACTTCAACTATGGCCCAATATAGGGGTCTCATTGGAGAAGAACACCAAGGTTCCAGCACAACTTCCTCTGAGCCCCTTCTTCCCTCTTGATCTTGACATGAGGGTCGGTCCCACTGTTTGTCTGGAAAGGGATAACGACCTTCCTGTCCCATCTCAGGAGGAGGCCGGTCTCACTTGATAACTGCAGAGGAACCCTCGTGGTTCGTGCCACATTCCGAAAGACACCGATTTCCCTATCCACTCAAGAGAAATCCCGATGCCTGGGCAGCTTTTCCAATGAAACCCAGAGGATGAAGCCACCACACGAAGGGGCACTCACACCCGGGGTTCATCCTCCCGAAAGAGCCTTTGGTTCCAAGGACAACTCGAAAAGTGGCCTGATACCCCATCAACACCTCGAGAGGCAAGCAGCGTTCCATGCGTCCACACAAGGTGAAGACTAACATCCTGTTCAAAATACCCAAAGAATCCGAGATCGATGTCTGAACAGAAGAAGAAGCTGAGATTCCCGCCTCACCTCCACATGAGATCCTCTTCCATGGCACAGAACCCAGGTGAATCCCAAGACAACCCTCTCAAGTGCACAGTATTATCCTTTCTCATAGGCACTGAGGGAAGCTGCCAGAGGTCACCCTCACAAGCCCAGACAGCCTAGAGTTTCTTACAGCAAGTCAAGAAACACCTTGAGATACCCCCTTCAACACGTCCTGAAGCCCATTCCCCTGCCGTGAATGGAGAGCCATCCCGGGCACTCTTCGCTACTCCAGTGGGGACTGGACTTCCCTGGGGTCACAAGAGAGGCTCCCTGAGGTCCCCGTCGAACCTCGAGAGAAATGCCAAACGTCGAGCCGCATCTCGAGGAAACACCATGAGATTCCCCTGACATCACCACATGAGGGCCTTCTTTTCCTGCAGGGCCTAGAGAGCTGACACGACTCCTCTCTTAAAACTCGACAGAAGGATTGATTGCCTTTCTTTTAACACAATAGGTTTCAAGAGCTTGCCTTGGCCACTCGAGAGGACAGAACAGTACTTTGTTTCAACTGGAGACGAGGCCTGATTCCCCGGTTGAAACTTGAATGCAACCCCGGGAACCCTAGCGCTCCTGAAGGGGAACACGGAGTTTCTGGACACATGCCTAGAAGACTAGAAGAGGTCTTTTTGCCCTGCAGCGACTCGAGAGCATTCCTCAGCTCTCCCACACCATTTGGAATGGAGATTGTTCTTCCCTGGGGCCACACGAGAGGCTCGCTGAGTTCCGGGTCCTATCTGTAGAATCCCGCTGTAAGTCGAGAATAACCACGTTGTTGCCCCGTCATCGCCAGAGGAGGCCATGTCCCGTTGCACCAAGTTGAGGGAAATACCACGAACCCATTGGATCATCGAAACGGAAACAGACAGCCTGGAGGAAACAGCAAATGTGGCCCAACATACCGGTCTTTTTGGAGAGGAACACTGAGGTACCTGGCACATCTTCCTCTGAGCCCCATCTTCCCTCCTGATCTCGAAATGAGGGTCAATCCCCCCGCTATGCCTGGAAAGCTATCCCGACCTTCCATCAAACCTCAGCAGGAGGCCCTTCTCACTTGGACACTTTAGAGGAAGCCTCGTGGTTCGTGCCACATTCCGAAAGACACCGAGTTTCCCGTCAACTCAAGAGAAGTCCCAGTGCCTGTGCACCTTTTCAATGGAACCCCGAGGATGAAGTCACCACACGAAGGAGCTCTGACACACTGGTTGCATCCTCCCGAAAGCGCCTCTGTTTCCAAGGACAACTCGACAAATAGCCTCACACTCCATGAACACCTCCGGAGGATAGCGGACTTCCGTGGCTCCACAAAAGGCGAGGCCTAACTCCTTGTTCAGAAAACCAAATACCAGGAGATCGATGTCTGAACAGTAGAGGAAGCCTGAGATTCCCGCCTCACCTCCAGATGTGGCCCTCTTCCATGGCACTGAACCCAGTGTAATCCCAAGACAACCCTCTCAACTGCACAGTATTCCCCATTCTCATATGCACCAAGGGAAGCTGCCAGAGGTCACAGTCACAAGCCCAGGGAACCTAGGGATTCTTAGAGCACATCGAGAAACACCTTGAGATATCACCTTCAACACTTCTTGAAGCTTAGTTCCCCTGCCGTGACTAGAGAGCCACCCTGGGCCCTCCTCGCTCCTACAAAGGGCACTGAACTTCCTTGGGGACACAAGAGAGGCTCCCTGAGTTCACCGTCATAGATCGAGAGAAACACCACACGTCGAGACGCAGCTCCAGAAAACACCTTGAGATTCGCCGGACATCGCCACATGAGGCCGTTCTTTTCCTCCATGGCCTAGAGAGAAACCCCGAGTCCACTCTCAAAACTCCACAGAAGGCTTGATTTCCTTTTACTTTTTTTTAAACAATGGGTTTGAAGAGCTAGCCTTGTCGACTCGAGAAGAGAGAGGAGTTCGTTGTTTCAACTAGAAAAGTGGCCAGACTCCTCTGCTGAAGCTTGAATGCACCCACGAGATACCAAGCACACCTGAAGCGGAACACGGAGTTTCTGGACACACGCCTAGAAGACTAAAAGCGGTCTTTTTGTCCTGCAGCGACTCAAGAGCATTCCCCAGCTCTCCCACGCTACTTGGAATGGAGATTGTTCTTCCCTGGGGACTCTCGAGAGGCTCACTGAGTTCCGGGTCTTAAGTCTCCACAAAAGGCGAGGTCTAATTCCCTGTTCAGAACTCCCAAAGACCAGGAGATCGATGTCAGAAGAGGAGAGGAAGCCTGAGATTCCCGCCTCACCTCCAGATGTGTACCTCTTCCATGGCACTGAACCCAATGGAATCGCAAGACCACCCTCTCAACTGTACAGTATTCCCCATTCTCATAGGCACCAAGGGAAGCTGTCAGAGGTCACCGTCACAAGCCCAGGGAACCTAGGGATTCTTACACCACAAAGAGAAACACCTCTAGATATCTCCTTCATCACTTCTTGAAGTCCGATTCCCTACTATGACTAGAGAGCCATCCTGGGCCACACTGGCACTGGACTTCCCTGGGGACACAAGAGAGGCTCTCTGTGTTCCCCTTCATAGCTCGAGAGAAACACCACACGTCGAGACGCAGCTCCAGAAAACACCTTGAGATTCCCAGGACATCTCCCCTTGAGGCCGATCTTTTCCTCCATGGCCTAAAGAGAAACCCCGTGTCCACTCTCAAAACTCCACAGAAGGCTTGATTGCGTTTTACTTTTTTTAAACAATGGGGTTCAAGAGCTAGCCTTGTCAACTCGAGAGGAGAGAGGAGTTCTTTGTTTCAAATAGAAACGTGGACAGACTCCACAGCTGAAGCTTGAATGCACCCACGAGATACCAAAAGCACCTCAAGCGGAACACGGAGTTTCTGGACACATGCCTAGAAGACTAGAAGAGGTCTTATTGTCCTGCATCAACTCGAGAGCATTCCACAGCTCTCCCACGCCATTTAGAATGGAAATTGTTCTTCCCTGGTGCCACTAGAGAGGCTCTCTAAGTTCCAGGTCTTAACTCGAGAATCCCGCCGTAAGTCGAGTATAACCACGTGGTTGCCCAGTCATCGCCGGAAGAGTCCATGTCCCAGTGCACCGAGTTGAGAGAAATACAACGAACCCATTGGATCATGGAAATGGAAACAGACAGCCTTGAGGAAACAGCAAATGTGGCCCAACATACCGGTCTCTTTGGAGAGGAACACTGAGGTACCTGGCACATCTTCCTCTGAGCCCCTTCTTCCCTCTTGATCTCGACTGAGGGTCAATCACCCCGCTATGCCTGGAAAGGTACCCCGACATTCCATCAAACCTCAGCAGGAGGCCCTTCTCACTTGGAAACTCGAGAGGAAGCCTCGTGGTTTGAGCCACATTCCGAAAGACACCGATTTTCTCGTGAACTCAAGAGTAGTCCCAATGCCTGCCCACCTTTTCCAATGGAACCCCGAGGATGAAGTCACCACACGAAGGAGCACTGACACACTGGGTGCACCTTCCCATAAGAGCCTCTGGATCCAAGGACAACTCGACAAGTGGCCTGACACTCCATGAACACCTCGGGAGGATCGCGGACTTCCGTGGCTCCACAAAAGGCGAGACTTAACTCCCTGTTGAGAACCCACAATGACCCAGAGATCGATGTCAGAACAGGAGAGGAAGCCTGAGATTTCCGCCTCACCTCCAGATGTGGCCCTCTTCCATGGCACTGAACCCAGTGGAATCCCAAGACAACCCTCTCAACTGCACAGTATTCCCCATTGTCATAGGCACCAAGGCAAGCTGCCAGAGGTCACCGTCACAGGCCCAGGGAACCTAGGGATTCTTAGCGCACATCGAGAAACACCTTGAAATATCC
>SJYM01009219.1:0-19224 GCA_006410775.1 Tragelaphus imberbis
CACTTATTACTAATACTTTGCTAGATTTGCTCTACCATTCTCTTTCTATGCACAAATATTCAAATTAATATTTTTTTCTGAACCATTTGAGAATAAAGTTGCAGGTTCCATGCATTTTTACTTATAGTTATTGTGTATTTTTAAAGTGTTCTTAAATATTCTTGTCAAAATATTCATCTTACAATACAATGACCAAACTCAGATAATTTAACATTGATATAATACTATTATTTAATCTCTTTGACTTATTCAGCTTTTACCAATTGTCCCATAATGCCCATTATGGTCACATTTATTATAATCCAAGACCCAATTTGGGGATTAAGTGTTGCATTTAATCTTTGTTGCTTTTTAGTCTCCTTTAGTCTGGAGTGGTTCATTAGTTCGTCTTTGTTTTTCTAGATATTGGCACTTTTTTTTTTTGTAGAACACTCTTTAGTTGGTGACTCGGTTGTTCTGGGCGGCTATAACAAAATGCCATGCACTGGGTGGCTTATAAACAACAGATCTTTTTTCTCCCAACTCTGAAGTTCCAAAATTAAGGTGCCAACATATTCTGTGTCTGGAAAGGGCCCACTTTCTAGTTCATAGATGGCTGCTCTCTTCTGTGAAAGAGAGAGCAAATTCTTTCTGGTATCCTTTCTTACAAGAACATGAATCCCACAGGAAGATCTCACCCTCACAACCTCATCTCACCCTAATTATTTTCCAAAGGATTTTTCTCCAAATACCATTACACTGGGGTTTTGAGTGAGTGAGTGAGTGAGTGCTCAGTCGTGTCTAACTCTTGCGACCCCACGGACTGGAGCCCCCCTGGTTTCTCTGTCCATGGAGTTTTCCAGGTAACTCCATGGACAGAGAATAGTGGAGTGGGTTTGCCATTTCCTTTTCCAGGGGATCTTCCTGACCCAGGGACCACGGAGTTGCAAAGAATCAGATACAACTGAGCAACTAACACTTTCACCACCACCACTGCTTACTTTTAAGACACAATTTGAGGTTATAGACCCGTCTTATACTTTTTTTGTCCCAGCCTGGGGACTAGACATTTTTCAAAGAAGCCTTGATTTCCTTCACTGGGACTGATGTTTAAATCAAGATCCCCCAGTTGTTGGGCTTTTGAACTTACAGAGGGTCAACACTGGAAACTCTAATGAGCTTCTCTGAAAGCTCAGAGATCTTGAGAAAAAATGCAGACAATTTATGTAAAATGCAGACAATTTCCAGTTGTTTTAACCATTCTATTTCTAGCTATGATATGTTGCTCGAAAACAAAACAAAACACCTCATGTATGTGGCAAAGTGCCTGTTTGAGAAATCAGTTGGTATCTGGCTTCTCTGGTTATTCAGGACACTTAAGGAAGAGTGAAAAGGGATTTGTCCCATCCCCTGTCCCAACAGGGTAAGCAACCAGGCTTTGACTTCCAAGTTGGATGCTCTCTTGCCTCAAAGAGGATTGAATTTCTTTTGCATCTCAAGATTAAGTTTGTTCTTATCATGAAGGGAGGGGAGTTCATTTCTGTGCTTTGAAAGGGAGTATGGAGTGGCCTGGAGCTTGGAAGGTACCTGATTTTGCATGTTCCTGGTATTGAAATGATACTGACCTGGAATCCATCCTGGTCCTCCCTCAATAGAAATTGACTAGAGCCCAGGTAAGAAATTCAGGCAAGGCTTTCTTGGGCTACAAAATCACTGCAGATGGTGACTGCAGCCATGAAATTGAAAGGTGCTTGCTCCTTGGAAGAAAAGCTATGACAAACCTAGACAGTGTATTAAAAAGCAAAGATATCACTTTGCCAACAAAGGTCCATCTAGCCAAAGCTATGGCTTTTCCATTAGTCATGTATGAATGTGAGAGCTGGACCATAAATAAGGTTGAGTGCCAAAAAATTGATGCTTTCAAACTGTGGTGCTAGAGAAGATTCTTGAGAGTCCCTTGGACTACAAGGAGATCAAAAGAGTCAATCCTAAATGAAATCAACCCTGAATATTCATTGGAAGGACTGATGCTGAAGCTGAAGCTCCAATACTTTGTCCACCTGATGTGAAGAGCTGGCTCACTGGAAAAGATCCTGATGCTGGGAAAGATTGAGGGCAGGATGAGATGATTGGATGACATCACCAATTCAATGGACATGAGTTTGAGTGAACTTAGGGAGATAGTGAAGGACCAGGAAAACCAGCGTGCTGCAGTCCACGAGGTCACAAAGAGTAGGACACAACTGAGCTACTGAAAACAACAACAGGAACTGAAATCCAAAGAATTCCCTCGTTTGTATAGTGGAAACAATGATGGTGTGTCACAGAGCTGTCACGAAAGTTAAAGGAGATGATCCATGCTGAGTACTCGGCTCAGAACCTGCCCACAGGACATACTCAGCAAAATAGGCTATCATCCTTAGCTCACTGGTCAATTGACTTACTCTTGAATTCATTCATTCCTTGTTCTTTTCAGTGTGTCCTTAAAGTATCAACCAGCTTGACTTACTTCTTGGTCTTTTACTTGGAATGTCCCAAGGACAAAAGTCTCAAGCCAATATTGGCTCTGCTGCTGCTGCTAAGTCACTTCAGTTGTGTCCGACTCTGCGTGACCCCATAGACGTCAGCCCACCAGGCTCTCCTGCCCCTGGGATTCTCCAGGCAAGAACACTGGAGTGGGTTGCCATTTCCTTCTCCAATGCATGAAAGCGAAAAAGTGAAAGTGAAGTCGTTCAGTCGTGTCCGACTCTTAGCAACCCCATGGACTGCAGCCTACCAGGCTCCTCCATCCATGGGATTTTCCAGGCAAGAGTACTGGAGTGGGGTGCCATTGCCTTCTCCGGTCACCATAAATCATTATCACCTTGAGATCCTCCATAGGATCCTCTGTCTCACATTCCACACATGTCAATCAACCTTGACAACAACCAGGTGAGAGGGGTGGACTTGGGCATGTATGTCTGGGTCCCTGGCATTGCCAGAAGGGCTCCTGCTTGTATTATTTTTTGAGGAGTTCCCTGCAGCCCAATGGGGCATAGCTGTGTATTATAGGCATCCTGCCTTCTCTCAGCATTGTATACCCCAGGAGGTCTGGCAGCAGGAGAAGAGAACTCCAGGTCAATGAACTTACTTTCCGGTAATGGATATTACACTAATTAGGCAGTTGTTTTCCAAGCTAAAAATCATCACTTTGGGGATATAGTGATGTGTTCATTTCGAGCGAGTCTGTGTTATCATCATGATGCCTTCCTGGGCCTACCAACCAGGCAGAACATCTGTGCATTCCACTCTGGGGGGAACTCAGAAGGTAGAAAGAGACCCTAGCAGATGTTTTGAAGCTAATGAGGCCAAAGATAGCTATGCTGAGGGCCCCTGTCCATATCACACCATTTAGACTCAGTTGAAAACCATTTCTGAATTGTCCCAGTGGTGACAGAAGGCTTAGAGGCAGTGCATGGGGTGAGAACGGCAGTTGAGACCTTCCCTGGTGGTCCAGTGGTTAAGACCCTGTGCTTCCAATGCAGGGGCCATGGGTTCAATCCCTGCTCGAGGAACTAAGTTCCCACATGCCAGATGGTGCAGCCAAAAAAAGAAAAGAGAAGAAGAGAGGCAATTTAAGTTAAAACACTTTCCCAGATGTTTCCTCCAGACACCCTCTGGGGAACCTGGTGTGGTAGAAAGATCACCAGCTGGATGTCAGCAGGTTTAGGCTGTCGTGTTGCTGTACAGCCGCTGGTGGAGGGACTTCCCCTCTCTGGTTGGCCTTGATGAGAGGTGTCCAAGCCTTTCAGAGTTGATGTAGAGTTATAGTTAAGAACCACACCAGTTCTAGGGTTGTGTAAAAGAACCACAACATCAGGCACGATGTTGTCCGTTGGTTTTAACTCTTACTATCTGGGCACATTGGTCTGCCTCTCCGAGCTATACTCTTCTTTCTTACAAATGGGGATGATCTAGTACCTGTGTCATTGATGGTAGTGAGGACTAAATGCGATGATAAATGGAGGTGAGTTGCTCACACTTAACTCTCAGGAACTTTATCTACTTTATCTTTTATGCTAGTCGCGTGGACTCCACACATGGCCCACACTGTTCTATGGAGAAGATCAGGGACTGTGCTCTTTGGCTCTCCTGGAGTTGCTAATCTTGTCCTTCCTTTTCCACGTTCCTTTCCTGGAGGTCCTGCTTCATCCTCAGTCCCGAAAAAAGGGCATCTCTGGCACCAGGAGTCCTTGCACTCCTGCTGGTGGCATACTGGAGGTCTGGCTAGAAGTGGGCATCCACTTCCTTGTCTTAGGAATTCAGCACTGAGATGTGAAGCCTGGGTGATCAGTCATGGGAAGCTGGACTGTATCTGCACTGAGAGAGAATACAGGAGGCAAGCAGGGAGCAAGATATAGGAAACCACACAGTCTGGGAGAGAGAAATACAGCGACGAGGTTCAGGAAGAGATTGAAAGGATGAGGAGTGTAGTATTTAGGATCTAAGCTTAGCTGCTGTGGTAGAAAATCAAGACTAATGTGCAATCTCTATCACAAAACAGTCCAGGTTGGTTTACTGGGCTTTACCCTACAGAGTTACTTGGGCACAGGCTCCTTCTATTCTTGTTTTCCCTTGGTCCCATGGTCCAAGAAGCCCCCCTCCCTCCCCACATCTGCACACTGGCCAGTTCCCAGGAAGAGAATGGCATACTTCCAATTTCCAGGGACTCCTAACACTTGATAGCCATAAGTTTCTCTCTGACATTTCCATAAGCCCATGTGTATTTGAGCTCATATAAGTAGATTTCCTTGCAATCAGTATGTCTCAGTCACATTCTAATTCTTAAGGAAAAAAAAATAAGCCAGTGGATCAAATTTTATTACATTTAAATTTTCCTCCCATAATTGAAACCAGAATCAGAAATGTACATGCTGTTGCTAGACACTCATCACAATTGAGCATCTTAGCTCAGACATCAGGCTCACACTATCCATTACAAAGTTGTGGGAAATTGACACTATTTTTCCTTATGCTGCCAAATAGAATGGCAGGATAACATTTTCATTGTAGGTAATTCCTTTTTACCCTACAGACTTTCCACCACCAAGGGTAGACGAGGTAGCTGAGGCTTATGGTCTCTGGAGAATGACCCATCTCTGAGAGAACAAAGTTATTGAGTTTTTAAGTACGTATTTTTATACACATAGTCAAGACCACAGTCATAAAAGTCAAAGTTTCAATCAACTGTAAAAGCGAGAATCTTGTCTAGGTTTCGAAAGTTTGTCATTGAACATTACGAGCCAGACCGAAAGGACTTGAGACCAAAAGTTTCTCATAAGCATCAGAGTTTGGAAGGGTGTAGAGTGATTTAAGAACTAGCTTCTAGAAAAAAGCAGACAAAAAATTAATTGGTGAGGAAAAGAGAAGAGAATCAGGGAGGTCATAACCAGATATTGACTGAGGCTTGGGAGTAGAATATCAAAACTTCAGGTAGGTTTTTGAGGGTCCTAGGACTAAAGGTATTAAGCCTGGTTTCCCAAGAGGTGGCCCAGGAAAGTGCCAAGTCTTGAAGAGATGGTTTTGGAGTGGCAAAGCAGCAGCGGCATTGGGTATGTACCATGTAGAACTGTCTTATTCAGTCCTTATGGCAGAATGAAAGTGAAAGTCACTCAGTCATGACTGACTCTTTGTGACCCCATGGACTATACAGTCCTTGGAATTCTCCAGGCTGGAATACTGGAGTGGGTCGCCTTTCCCTTCTCCCGGGATCTTCCCAACCCAGGGATCAACCCAGGTCTCCCACATTGCAGGCAGATTCTTTATCATCTGAGCCACAAGGGAAGCCCAAGAATACTGGACTGGGTAGCCACTCCCTTCTCCAGCAGATCTTCCTGACCCAGGAATCGAACCAGCGTCTCCTCCATTGCAGGCAGATTCTTTACCAGCTGAGCTATCAGGGAAGCCCTATGGCAGTATAGTTAGTCTCATTTTTCTCAAGGAAAATTGAGACTCATAAAGGACTTCCCAGGTGGCACTAGTGGTAAAGAACCTGCCTGCCAGTGCAGGAGACATAAGAGATGATGGTCTAATCCCTGGGTGGGGAAGATCCCCTGGAGGAGGGAATAGCAGTCCTCTCCAGTATTCTTGCCTGGAGAATCCTATGGACAAAGGAACCTGATGGGCCACAGTCCATAGCATCACAAAGAGCCACACATGACCGAAGAGACTTATCGTGCACACACGCACACACTCACGCGCACACACACACACACACACACACACACACACACACACACAGGTTAACTACCTCACCAGAGTCTCTGTATCAATCAGGATAGGCTAGGTTATGCTGCAGTAACAGAGTTTCAGCGGCTTAAAACAAGTATTATTTCCCATTTGTGCTGGGTACTCATAGAAAGTTGGAAGGGGTACTGTACTTATCACAGACNCATAAATCATTATCACCTTGAGATCCTCCATAGGATCCTCTGTCTCACATTCCACACATGTCAATCAACCTTGACAACAACCAGGTGAGAGGGGTGGACTTGGGCATGTATGTCTGGGTCCCTGGCATTGCCAGAAGGGCTCCTGCTTGTATTATTTTTTGAGGAGTTCCCTGCAGCCCAATGGGGCATAGCTGTGTATTATAGGCATCCTGCCTTCTCTCAGCATTGTATACCCCAGGAGGTCTGGCAGCAGGAGAAGAGAACTCCAGGTCAATGAACTTACTTTCCGGTAATGGATATTACACTAATTAGGCAGTTGTTTTCCAAGCTAAAAATCATCACTTTGGGGATATAGTGATGTGTTCATTTCGAGCGAGTCTGTGTTATCATCATGATGCCTTCCTGGGCCTACCAACCAGGCAGAACATCTGTGCATTCCACTCTGGGGGGAACTCAGAAGGTAGAAAGAGACCCTAGCAGATGTTTTGAAGCTAATGAGGCCAAAGATAGCTATGCTGAGGGCCCCTGTCCATATCACACCATTTAGACTCAGTTGAAAACCATTTCTGAATTGTCCCAGTGGTGACAGAAGGCTTAGAGGCAGTGCATGGGGTGAGAACGGCAGTTGAGACCTTCCCTGGTGGTCCAGTGGTTAAGACCCTGTGCTTCCAATGCAGGGGCCATGGGTTCAATCCCTGCTCGAGGAACTAAGTTCCCACATGCCAGATGGTGCAGCCAAAAAAAGAAAAGAGAAGAAGAGAGGCAATTTAAGTTAAAACACTTTCCCAGATGTTTCCTCCAGACACCCTCTGGGGAACCTGGTGTGGTAGAAAGATCACCAGCTGGATGTCAGCAGGTTTAGGCTGTCGTGTTGCTGTACAGCCGCTGGTGGAGGGACTTCCCCTCTCTGGTTGGCCTTGATGAGAGGTGTCCAAGCCTTTCAGAGTTGATGTAGAGTTATAGTTAAGAACCACACCAGTTCTAGGGTTGTGTAAAAGAACCACAACATCAGGCACGATGTTGTCCGTTGGTTTTAACTCTTACTATCTGGGCACATTGGTCTGCCTCTCCGAGCTATACTCTTCTTTCTTACAAATGGGGATGATCTAGTACCTGTGTCATTGATGGTAGTGAGGACTAAATGCGATGATAAATGGAGGTGAGTTGCTCACACTTAACTCTCAGGAACTTTATCTACTTTATCTTTTATGCTAGTCGCGTGGACTCCACACATGGCCCACACTGTTCTATGGAGAAGATCAGGGACTGTGCTCTTTGGCTCTCCTGGAGTTGCTAATCTTGTCCTTCCTTTTCCACGTTCCTTTCCTGGAGGTCCTGCTTCATCCTCAGTCCCGAAAAAAGGGCATCTCTGGCACCAGGAGTCCTTGCACTCCTGCTGGTGGCATACTGGAGGTCTGGCTAGAAGTGGGCATCCACTTCCTTGTCTTAGGAATTCAGCACTGAGATGTGAAGCCTGGGTGATCAGTCATGGGAAGCTGGACTGTATCTGCACTGAGAGAGAATACAGGAGGCAAGCAGGGAGCAAGATATAGGAAACCACACAGTCTGGGAGAGAGAAATACAGCGACGAGGTTCAGGAAGAGATTGAAAGGATGAGGAGTGTAGTATTTAGGATCTAAGCTTAGCTGCTGTGGTAGAAAATCAAGACTAATGTGCAATCTCTATCACAAAACAGTCCAGGTTGGTTTACTGGGCTTTACCCTACAGAGTTACTTGGGCACAGGCTCCTTCTATTCTTGTTTTCCCTTGGTCCCATGGTCCAAGAAGCCCCCCTCCCTCCCCACATCTGCACACTGGCCAGTTCCCAGGAAGAGAATGGCATACTTCCAATTTCCAGGGACTCCTAACACTTGATAGCCATAAGTTTCTCTCTGACATTTCCATAAGCCCATGTGTATTTGAGCTCATATAAGTAGATTTCCTTGCAATCAGTATGTCTCAGTCACATTCTAATTCTTAAGGAAAAAAAAATAAGCCAGTGGATCAAATTTTATTACATTTAAATTTTCCTCCCATAATTGAAACCAGAATCAGAAATGTACATGCTGTTGCTAGACACTCATCACAATTGAGCATCTTAGCTCAGACATCAGGCTCACACTATCCATTACAAAGTTGTGGGAAATTGACACTATTTTTCCTTATGCTGCCAAATAGAATGGCAGGATAACATTTTCATTGTAGGTAATTCCTTTTTACCCTACAGACTTTCCACCACCAAGGGTAGACGAGGTAGCTGAGGCTTATGGTCTCTGGAGAATGACCCATCTCTGAGAGAACAAAGTTATTGAGTTTTTAAGTACGTATTTTTATACACATAGTCAAGACCACAGTCATAAAAGTCAAAGTTTCAATCAACTGTAAAAGCGAGAATCTTGTCTAGGTTTCGAAAGTTTGTCATTGAACATTACGAGCCAGACCGAAAGGACTTGAGACCAAAAGTTTCTCATAAGCATCAGAGTTTGGAAGGGTGTAGAGTGATTTAAGAACTAGCTTCTAGAAAAAAGCAGACAAAAAATTAATTGGTGAGGAAAAGAGAAGAGAATCAGGGAGGTCATAACCAGATATTGACTGAGGCTTGGGAGTAGAATATCAAAACTTCAGGTAGGTTTTTGAGGGTCCTAGGACTAAAGGTATTAAGCCTGGTTTCCCAAGAGGTGGCCCAGGAAAGTGCCAAGTCTTGAAGAGATGGTTTTGGAGTGGCAAAGCAGCAGCGGCATTGGGTATGTACCATGTAGAACTGTCTTATTCAGTCCTTATGGCAGAATGAAAGTGAAAGTCACTCAGTCATGACTGACTCTTTGTGACCCCATGGACTATACAGTCCTTGGAATTCTCCAGGCTGGAATACTGGAGTG
This sequence comes from Tragelaphus imberbis, assembly GCA_006410775.1. NCBI lineage: Eukaryota > Metazoa > Chordata > Mammalia > Artiodactyla > Bovidae > Tragelaphus > Tragelaphus imberbis. Next base: position 9,290 of record SJYM01009219.1, read on the forward strand.
GGTCGCCTTTCCCTTCTCCCGGGATCTTCCCAACCCAGGGATCAACCCAGGTCTCCCACATTGCAGGCAGATTCTTTATCATCTGAGCCACAAGGGAAGCCCAAGAATACTGGACTGGGTAGCCACTCCCTTCTCCAGCAGATCTTCCTGACCCAGGAATCGAACCAGCGTCTCCTCCATTGCAGGCAGATTCTTTACCAGCTGAGCTATCAGGGAAGCCCTATGGCAGTATAGTTAGTCTCATTTTTCTCAAGGAAAATTGAGACTCATAAAGGACTTCCCAGGTGGCACTAGTGGTAAAGAACCTGCCTGCCAGTGCAGGAGACATAAGAGATGATGGTCTAATCCCTGGGTGGGGAAGATCCCCTGGAGGAGGGAATAGCAGTCCTCTCCAGTATTCTTGCCTGGAGAATCCTATGGACAAAGGAACCTGATGGGCCACAGTCCATAGCATCACAAAGAGCCACACATGACCGAAGAGACTTATCGTGCACACACGCACACACTCACGCGCACACACACACACACACACACACACACACACACACACACAGGTTAACTACCTCACCAGAGTCTCTGTATCAATCAGGATAGGCTAGGTTATGCTGCAGTAACAGAGTTTCAGCGGCTTAAAACAAGTATTATTTCCCATTTGTGCTGGGTACTCATAGAAAGTTGGAAGGGGTACTGTACTTATCACAGACAAAGACTCAAGCTGATGGAGTGGCCTCCATCTTGAAAGTTGACAATTGAAATACAGGAAGAAAGGGAACATTGGAGAATCTCACACTGCTCTGGGACCCTGCTCACAACTCATTGACAGGAAGGAGCTCCACATCACCATCCAACCACCATCCCACAAGGGGAACACAAAAGACCACAAGGGGTCCAGGGAACTGTGCTCTATCAGATACACAGAGGAAGAAGTCAACCAACCGGGTGTCCATCAGTATCAGCCACGGCCATCACAGTTCATAGATTATTGAGTGGCCAAGTAGAGCATCAAAACCCAGATTTGTCATCCATCCGATAAATACTTGAGTGCTTTCTTTTCCTCCTCCCTTCCTCCTCCCTTTCTCTCTCCCCTCCCCCTCTTCCTCCCTCCATCCCCCTCTTCCTTCTTCTTTCTCTTCCTTCTCCTTATCATTCTCTTCTAATTACTACATTTTTATTACCTACCTGGAAGGAAGGGCAGTAACTTCTGGAAGCAAAATGATTAAGAATGTAGCTCTGCCCTCATCAAGTTCGTCGTCAAGTGGAAAAGTCAGATAATGAAACAAGTCATTAAAAGTTGTGGAAAGAGCTAGAATATGCCAGCTGTTACAGGAACACAAAAGACAAGCAAATAACCCAAAATTTGGGAGATAGGGAAAGTCTCTAAGAGAAAGAAATACCTACAGAGACTGAAAGACAAGCATGAGTTAGTAAGGTGAGAGCAGAGACGGAAGGAGGGAGGGCGGAAGGGTAAAGAGTGAGGCTGGAGATTCAGACAAGGGACAGATCAAAGCAGGCCTGGAAGGCAGGCGAGAGAGTTGGGGCTTTATTCTAAATATGGTGTTGAAGTTTCATCAGGCGTCTTTCAAGAGAGAACACTGCCAACTGGAGATTAGTGTGAAGGAGGCACAGATGTTAAGAGACAAGTTTGAAACAGGTTGTAGTCATTCTAAGACACAGACTGGGCATGGCTGTGATGAGATAGATAAAACCAGCAGGTTCCAAAAGCATATAAGAGAGAGTTTGGAGGTGGAATCAACAGGACTGGAAACTCACTGGGTGTGTGAGTGACCTAAAATATGCCCTGGTTTCTGCTTTGACCAACTAAGCAGGTGGTTTTTGCCATTTTCTGAAGTGAGGACACTGCAGGAAATGCAGACAGGAGGAGACTTAGAGTCCATCTTGAAGCATGTTGCAGTTGAGGTATATCATGATTGGCCATCCCAGTGGAAACATCTGGTGGGTAGACAAGCATGTGGTTCTAGAGCTCGGAAAGGAATCTTGGGGTAGAGAAGGCAATGTCGGGGTCGTGGGGCTTCAGGAGGCAGAGGCTTGATTCAAAATTCTGTGTGTGTTTGTGTATATACATACTCAAATAGACCGGCTGGATTCCACTGAATGACCTGGAGGGATTTTATCCTCAGCATTTACTTCACACCTACTACATGCCAGGCACCAAGCTAGACAGTGAGTATTTCATGATGCATAACTTCATCCCCAGTTTCTTCCCTTATGGGTGTAGTGGCTCCCTCCTAGTTTCAAGACTCCATGGCTAACCACATGTATTGTTAAAAAAAAAAAAAAAGTAGTATTTTCATCACCTTGAAAAACCAATGCTTCCTAAGGATTTCCAATTAGACACCAAAAAACCTGTGTGAATCATCTGTGCATATTAAGAAAGCCATCAATTGTAGTAATTAAGGCTTTCCAATATGGCTTTAAAAATATCAGTATTGTGACCCCCAAATTCTAGGTAGCTTTAGAATCAAATGTATCAGCCACCTCCTGAAAAGCAGATTGAAAGCAAGATAAATGAGCCATAGAAGGGAAATATATCAGCCAATTCAATGCACCAAACAGGGCAGCGATGCACCAAACAGCGGACAAGTCTTTGAATTAAAAATTAACCAACCCTTAGAAAAGGAAACTGAGGAGCAGTGCTCAATATTCAGCCCCATGTTGGGCTGTAGAGGATCGACTTGGCACGGGAATCCCCGAGGGTTCTCTATGTTCAGCAGAGCACCAAGACATAGCAACTTCACTTGTAGATGTGTGTCTTAGAGAAATAAAAACATGTGGTTTAGAGAAACAAGTACAGAATATTTATGGAAGTGATGCTATAATAGCAAGAAAAAGAAAGGAAAAGAAAGAACCAACCTCAGTTATCATCAATTAGGAAATGGATAAATAAGCTATGATATATCCACAGTGTGGAATGCTATGTAGCTCTCTAAAAGTGGAGTGGTTTTCTAAGTACTGACATATGAGGGTTCTATGACGTTAAAGAAAACTATTGCTCACGTTTTAAGTGAAGGTATAAGGCACGTAGGGCTTCCCCCATGGCTCAGCCGTAAAGAATCTGCCTGCAATGCAGGAGACACAGGAGATGTGAGTTCGATCCCTGGGTTGGGAAGATCCCCTGGAGGAAGGCCATCATTCTTCAAGATCCATAATTCTTGCTTGGAGAATCCCATGGACGGAAGAACTTGGCAGGCTACAGTCCAAGGGGTCGCAGAGATTTGGACATGATTGAAGCGACTTAGCACGCAAGCAAAGTTCAGGACCCTCTGACCATGGGCTCCATTTGACGACACAGACCACATGCCTGTAAAGCCATCCCTGCCTCTGGTGGGGACTGGGGGGTTGGGGCATTGTTCTGACTAAGCCTCAGTTTTAGGCAAGAGCTCTGTCACCTGATCCTGGAGATACGGCTTTCTCAGTGATCTTGCCCGCCTCCAGCTGTGGATCCGGCCAGTGCACAGTGACCATGCACCTTCCACAAAAGTAGAGGGCATTTTTGGGTCATCTTTCCCTTGGGTTTTCACCGGTGCACTGAGGGTGACAGGGTTTATTGACTTGTGGCAATAGTCATTCTGTCTCTGACCTCAGTTCTCTGACGGTTCAAGAAGTTATGAGTTTACAGATTGTCTGACATGCTTATTGTTGTAAAAGTGGAAGCAACGCTCTTTCCATGCTCCTACATCCCAAGTAGAACCTGAAAGTCTATGAGCATATGGAAGGATTTTTAGCATGGCAAACTGCAGTACAATGACCCTCATCACCCAACTGCAACAACTAAGACCCTTCTTGTTTCATCTCATTTCATCCTCCTCCAGGGGATTATTTTGCAGCAAATCCTATACATCATGAAATTTCAAACATAATATGTCAATAAGATATATTTTAAGTCAATAAATATATCACTTATTTTATTAAGTGAATTACCAATTTAATGTGAAATCATTTGTGTTCAAATAAAAATCTCTAGGATTTCAAATTCACAGACAGAATTCTAGAAATCAGCAAACTGATACCATTCATCCTTGAGAGAGGAGTGGGTTTGGGTGGGAGTCAAGGGCAACATATGTTTTATCTTGAATGTCTTTATCAACAATGAGAATGTGTTCTTGTATCATTTGGAATCTTAAAAATGTAAAAAGGAAAAAGGAAAGAAATGAAAGGAATAAAAACAGACTTCAGAATCCAACATGGGCTTGAAGCCCAACTCTCCTGCCGACCATATGTGTGACCTTTTATTTATTTATTTTGCCTGTGCTGGGTCTTTGTTGTTTGCATGGGCTTTCTCCAGTTCTGGCCAGAGTGGGGTATCCTCTAGTCGTGGTGTGCGGGATTCTCGTGGCGGTGGCTTCTCTTGCTTCAGAGCACAGGCTCCAGGGAGCACGGACTCAGTAGCTGTGGTCCACGGGTTTAGTTGCCTCTCAGCATACGGAATCTTCCCAGGCCAGGGATCGAAACTGTTCCCCTGCATTAACCATTGGACCACCAGGGGAGTTCCATATGTGTGACCTTGGACAAGTTACATCGCCCTTGAGACTGAAGAGTGGGTAGGAATGGGGTGGCATTGGGGCACGGATAAGAATGCCTTACATAGATTAGATGAGTGTCGACTACAAATTGGCACTTGCCCAAGAGCATTTGACAGCGACTGGACAGTAATAAGGACATTTGCTACCTGCCTGTGCTGCTGCAGCTACTGACCTTTGAACTCCTTGAAGGGAGTTCAGGGTGGAAAGTGAGGCATTCTCTGCTCCAGGGAATCTGGTGGAACAAGTCTTTGGATAGATATTTTCAGGAACTGAGTTCATGATCCCAATCCTTGCATCTCCTTATATCTAGGAAAGCATTAAATCCCTTCATGGTGGCATCAGCTCTTCATGACCAGCAGAAGACCTTTTGTAGAATGAGTACTTGGTTGCACTGAACTGCCCCGTTGCCAAAATCTTGTATATTGGCTTTCCCCCACCGCCTCTTCCATCTGAGGAGCTGTCTCCTAGGTTACAGTCCTCATTTTGCCCCAAATAAGGCTTAGCTCACAACTCTCATGTTGTACATCATTTTAGTTGACATGATTAACTATAAATATTCTGACACATAGTAGGCACTCAATAACGTAAGTGACCTAACTTCCTTCCATGATTTTACCCAACGTGAATGGCCTTGCTCAATGGCTCAGCATTAAAGAACCTGCTTGCCAGTGCAGGAGACATAAGATATGCGGGGATATACAGTCCACGGGGTCGCAAAGAGTCAGACATGATTGAGGAGACTTAGCACAGAAGTATGAACAGGAACAAACTCGTTGAGAATTAAATCCTAGTTCTAATGGGCTTCTTCTGCCCCTGTGTGGTGTGTTTAAGTTATTACTAGGATTTTCCCAACCCAGGGGGAAATCAGAGTGAACACTGTTTTCCCCTTAAACTGGGATTCATCTCTTTCACCTCTTGACCTCCAAGACCAGTTATGCAGTATTTTATTTAGGCCTCTATTACTATTGCGTGTGCGCTAAGTCATTTCAGTCACGTCTGACTCTTTGTGACCCCATGGGCTGTAGCCTGCCAGGCTCCCCTGTCCATGGGATTATCCAGGCAAGAATACTGGAGTGGATTACCATGCCCACCTCCAGGGTGTCTTCCTGACCCAGCGATCGAACCTGCATCTCTTACGTCTCTTGCATTGGCAGGTGGGTTCTTTACCACCAAGCGCCCCCTGGAAGCCCCTATTACTAATAAATGCACACAGTTTCTCTTTCTCCCACTAGCTTGTAACCCCTTGAAGGGAGGAAATTCTTTAATTCTTTTTCTTTCTGTTTCTGCCTCCCCTCCCCTATTCTCTTTCTCTCAATCTTTATTTCTAAACAACAACAAAAATGGGATAACACAGTATCATTGGCTGCATGGCTGTTGTTATAATTAAATCACTTCAACTCTGTGAAGAAGACATTTTGTAAATACTGACTGCTTTTCAAATCTGCTCCTGTGCCCATCCACAAACTCGTGTTAACAATGCCTATAGTTTCCCCACGATTTGGAGAGACAGCTCATTCCCTTGAAGAACCTGTAGCCCCTGTTGATGGTGAGAAAGAACAATTGACAAAAACTAGAGAAGGAAGGGAGAAGGCAGTGGCATCTCACTCCAGTACTCTTGCCTGGAAAATTCCATGGATGGAGGAGCCTGGTAGGCTGCGGTCCATGGGGTTGCTAAGAGTTGAACACTACTGAGCGACTTCACTTTCACTTTTCACTTTCATGCATTGGAGAAGGGAATGGCAGCCCACTCCAGAGTTCTTGCCTGGAGAATCCCAGGGGCAGGGAAGCCTGGTTGGCTGCCGTCTCTGGGGTCACACAGAGTCGGACACAACTGAAGTGACGCAGCAGCAGCAGCAGCAGAGAAGGAAGAGTAACTTTGCTGGGGACAGAGGAGAGAGAACAGTTTATACAGAGAGGGAATTTAGGCTGCGGCCTGTGGTCTCGGAAGCCATACATTGTAGGGAGAAGGAGGATAAATACAGGCGGGTGGGGACAGGGAGATCCTGGGGGCCCATCTCAGGGTCCTGTGTGGCTGTACTGTGTGGGGTATGGCTGGAGAAAAGTCTGGAATGGTAGCCCGTGCAGGAGCATGGGAGGCCCTCGGATGCCAAATCAAGGAATGTGGGCGTAGAGAACAACAGAGCTTAGTCTGGTGCCTTCCAGATGGCAGAAACTCAACAGTCACTTGTGAAATTGAATTAAATGGCTGTGACAACAAGATGCTTCATTGTTTCTGTCTTCAATAGTCTATTGTCTCTTACTTCGAAGTGATTTTCAAAGTTTCAGCTCCACCACGTCTATTTTAACAAGAGCCTTTCTCAGAACACTTTTACTACACCAACGTGTGAAATTTATATTCATTATAAAGAAACGTCTCATGTCTTGACAATGTGATTTTTTTGCTCAGAAGGTAATCCTTAAGAAAAAAACAGCTTTTTAAAAAGAGGCTAGTACACAAGTACATTTTTTTGAGATGCAAAAGATTTAGTAATCAAATCCAGATTTTGGAACATCTCAAAAGGAGCTAAGTGCCTTTTTGCTAGAAGATAAATTTCTCTCAAAAGAGCTTGATTATCATTTTAGCAGTTGACAGCTGGCATTCATCAAAGTTGTCTTTGGGGCTTTAAAGAAAAAGGAAGAGAGTGGGATCAAAACGCAGCTGGTTGGGATGGAGGGTAAACATAAATGAGGATGTGACGCTTTTCTGTTCTTAGGAGTACACTTAAAGCTTTATAATTAATAGTGATGGGAGACATCTTCCACTCAGAATTTGCTCTCACATTACCTTTGTTGATTGGTTGTGATCCAATCTCCTACTTTATAAAGAAGCTAAATTTAGTTAGTAGAAAAAAGAGCAAGGATTTGACTAGGCGTGTCACATTAGATGGGGGAAATTAGTAAATAAAGGAATTAAAAGATAACAAATTAAAACTATCCCATTTTCTATCCCCCAAACTGGCAACTATTTTAAAATATTCATCATTACTACTGCCAAGGATAGGATTGTTACTGAGGCCAACCTTGTTCTGCTTGCTTCACGAGAGGCCAATGAATCTGAGAGACAGAGGAGGTATTTTAAGGCAAAGAATAGGACTTTATTCGGGAAGCTGGCTGATCTTGTCAGGGTCTGAAGGCCAGGTTCTTTTATGGATTAGAGATGGGAGAAAAGTGAGGAAACAAAGTAAAAAGACCATTAATCTTATAAATATCCCCTAGAAAGGCAAGCCTCAGGCAGGCAGGTGTGTCAATTTTTTCCTTCCTGCCTCCTACTGGTGGACAGGATTCTGAACAAAGGCATTTTAAGAGTCAGGCAGAGGGGCAGGATTCTCTGAGGCAGGCTATATGGTACGATTATAACAATGCACACCATAGAAAGAGAAATTAAGGAAACAATTCCATTCACCATTGCAATGAAAAGAATAAAATACTTAGGAATATATCTACCTTAAGAAACTAAAGACCTATTTATAGAAAACTATAAAACATTGGTGAAAGAAATCAAAGAGGACACTAATAGATGGAGAAATATACCATGTTCATGGATCCGAAGAATGAATATAGTGAAAATGAGTATACTACCCAAATTAATCTATAGATTCAGTGCAATCCCTATCAAGCTACCAATGGTATTTTTCACAGAGCTAGAACAAATAATTTCACAATTTGTATGGAAATACAAAAAACCTCAAATAGTCAAAGCAATCTTGAGAAAGAAGAATGGAACTGGAGGAATCAAGCCTGCCTGATTTCAGGCTCTACTACAAAGCCACAGTAATCAAGACAGTATGGTACTGGCACAAAGACAGAAATACAGATCAATGGAACAAAATAGAAAGCCCGGAGATAAATCCACACACCTATGGATGCCTTATCTTTGACAAAGGAGGCAAGAATATACAGTGGAGAAAAGACAATCTCTTTAACAAGTGGTGCTGGGAAAACTGGTCAACCACTTGTAAAAGAATGAAACTAGAACACTTTCTCGGAGAAGGCTGTGGCACCCCACTCTTGCCTGGTAACTGCCATTGACGGAGGAGCCTGGTAGGCTGCAGTCCATGGGGTTGCTAAGAGGCAGGCACAACTGAACGACTTCACTTTCACTTTTCACTTTCATGCTTTGGGGAAGGAAATGGCAACCCACTCCAGTGTTCTTGCCTGGAGAATCCCAGGGATGGGGGAGCCTGGTGGGCTGTGGTCTATGGGGTCGCACAGAGTCGGATATGACTGAAGCAACTTAGAAGCAGCATCACCAGCAACAGCAGAACACTTTCTAACACCATACACAAAAATAAACTCAAAATGGATTAAAAATACAAGTGTAAGACCAGAAACTATAAAACTCCTAGAGGAAAACATAGGCAAAACTTTCTCTGACATAAACCACAGCAGGATCCTCTATGACCCATCTCCCAGAGTAATGGAAGTAAAAACAAAAATAAACAAATGGGACTTAACTAAACTTAAAAGCTTTTGCACAACAAAGGAAACTGTAAACAAGGTGAAGAGACAGCCTTCAGAATGGGAGAAAATAATAGGAAATGAAGCAACTGACAAAGGATTAATCTCAAAAATATACAAGCAGCCCCTGCAGCTCAATACCAGAAAATAAATGACCTAATCAAAAAATGGCCCAAAGAACTAAGCAGACATTTCTCCAAAGAAGACATACAGATGGCTAACAAACACATGGAAAAATGCTCAACATCACTCATATCAGATCAGATCAGATCAGTCGCTCAGTCGTGTCCGACTCACTCATATCAGAGAAATGCAAATCAAAACCACAATGAGGTACCATCTCATGCTGGTCAGAATGGCTGCTATCAAAAAGTCTACAAACAATAAACGCTGGAGAGGGTGCCAAGGAAAGGGAACTGTCTTACACTGTGGGAAATACAAACTAGTACAGGCGCTATTGCTAGGTCGTATGGAAGTTCTATTTCCAACTGCCATACGACCCAGCAATCCTACTGCTGGGCATACACACTGAGGGAACCAGAATTGAAAGAGACACGTGTACCCCAATGTTCATCGCAGCACTGTTTACAATAGCCAGGACATGGAAGCAACCTAGATGTCCATCAGCAGACGAATGGATACGAAAGCTGTGGTCAGAGATCAGATCAGATCAGTCGCTCAGTCGTGTCCGACTCTTTGCGACCCCATGAACTGCAGCACGCCAGGCCTCCCTGTCCATCACCAGCTCTCGGAGGTCACCCAGACTCACATCCATTGAGTCAGTGATGCCATCTAGCCATCTCATCCTCTGTCGTCCCCTTCTCCTCCTGCCCCCAATCCCTCCCAGCATCAGAGTCTTCTCCAATGAGTCAACTCTTCGCATGAGGTGGCCAAAATACTGGAGTTTCAGCTTTAGCATCATTCCTTCCAAAGAAA
>SJYM01009220.1:0-13803 GCA_006410775.1 Tragelaphus imberbis
CAGTGTTCTTGCCTGGAGAATCCCAGGGATGGGGAAGCCTGGTGGGCTGCCGTCTATGGAGTCACACAGAGTCGGACACTACTGAAGTGACTTAGCAGGGAGGGGTAGGGCATGGTAGAGTTAGGGTTAGGGTGTGTGTACCCCACACCCCCAAAACCACCCCCCACAAACTTTAATTGTTCAATATTTATTTAGCTTAGGGTTAAGGTTAGCGTTAGGGTTAGGGTGTGTGTATCCCCCCACCCCAAAGTCCGCACCCCCAGATTGTTATTTTTCATTATTTAGCTTATGGTTAGGGTTAGAGTTAGGGTTCATGCACCCCCGCACCCCGAAACCCAGCACCACCAAAGTTTTCATTTTTCATTATTATTTATTTATTTATTGAAGTTAAGGTTAGGGTGCGCATACCCCCACACCCCCAAAATTCACGCCCCCCCAACTTTAATTTTTCATTATTTATTTATTTTGCTTAAGGTTAGGGTTAGGGTGAGTGCACCCCTCACCCCGAATCCCGTGCCCCCCAATTCTTCGTTATTTATTATTTATTTAATTAGGGTTAGGGTGCATGTACCCCCACACCCCCAAAATCCGTGCCCCGCAAAGTTTAATTTTTCATTATGTATTTATTTCGATTAGGGTTAGGGTTTGGATGCATGCACCCCCTCACCCCACAATTCTGCACCACCCAAATTTTAATTTTGCACTATTTATTTATTGAGGTGAGCGTTAAGGTTAGTGTTCGTGTTAGTGCATCCCCACACCCCCAAACTCCGTGTCCCCTAAATTTTAAGTTTTCATTGTTTCTGTTGGTTAGGGTTAGGGTGCGTTCAGCCCCTTACCCCTTAACTCCGTGCCCCCCAAATTTTGATTTTTCATTATTTATTTATTTAAGTTAGGGTTAGGGTTCCTGCAGCCCCTCACCCCATAGTCTGCGTCCTCCAAATTTTAATTGTTCATTATTTATTTACGTTAGGGTTACGGTTCGTGCACCCCTTCACCCCAAAATTCCGCACCTCCGAATTTTAAGTTTTCAATTTTTATTTATTTGACTTAGGGTTAGGGTTAGGGTGCGTGCACCCCATCACCCCCAAACCACGCGCACCCCAATTTTTAATTTTTCATTATTTATTTAGTTAAGTTAGGGTTATGTTGAGGGTGCATGTATCCCCACATCCCCAAAATCCAAGCCCCGCGAAGTTTAATATTTCATTATTTATTTTTTTGGGTTAGGTCTAGGATTATGCTTAGGGTACCTGCACCCCCCTCACCCAGGAACTCTGCGTCCCCCTAAGTTTAATTAAGGGCGGGCACAGGTGCAAGGGGCCGGCTCTAATTAGGGGCGGGCCAGGTGCAAGGGGCGGGCCCTAATTAGGGACGGGCACAGGTGCCAGGGGTGGACCTAATTAGGGGCGGGCACAGGTGCAAGGGCCCGGCCCTAATTAGGGGCAGGCACAGGTGAGGGGGCTGGCCCTAATTAGGTGTGGGCACAGGTACGGGTGCCGGCCCTAATATTGGGTGGGCACAGGTAAGGGGGCCATCCCTATTTAAGGGGCCCATTCAGCTTCACACCACCTTGTGCAGTAAACGTTTGGTGTTTTGGAACTGAATAATTAGAACGTGTAAAATGTTCTATTATGTGGTGGTTTATTTTTAAAAAACAAGCTGTAAGATTTTTTCTAAATGAGCTCTAAAACTTGAAGGCCTGGTGCCCTTGCACTGTGTCATTGTATAAAGAAGTGTACATGTTTTTTTTTTTGTTTTTGTTTTGTTTTGTTCTTGTGTTTTTGTTTTTTTAAGCAAAGAGTCCAAAAAGTGAGGGAAACAGGAGACCCAGAGGCGCTCCTGTAGTTTGGCGAAAGCCTTAGGAGGTCACTTGTAAAGGCAGCTGGCTGTGGGGAAGCAGATGGTCACAGAGCTCTGCACATTTTCCTTTGCATGGATGTTCTTTTTTGTGCAAATGCAGCTCGGAGCCATCTCGTGATGTGTAAGAATTTCCCAGAAAAACCTTGAGCTAAGCGATGCATTTTTTCCTAAGGAAATGTTTGTCTTAAGCGATGGAAATATCCCATGTTTTTCTGCTAGACTCTTGCTTCAGGTCGGTTCCCCTAAAAGCCTCAGAAGCGACTCTACACAACATTATCTTTTACTCATACATTGTTCTCCTCATCTACGTTACGGTAACACTATTTCTTGGACACGTGATCTGGACCGGCGTCACGTGGCCTGGTCACGTAACCTGGACACGTGTCACGTGGCCTGGACACGTTACCCGGACAGGGGTCACGTGGCCTGGTCACGTGATATGGACTGGGTCACGTGGCCTGGGCACGTGACCTAGACAGGGGTCACGTGGCCTGGACACGTGACCTGGACAGGGGTCACGTGGCCTGGACACGTGGCCTGGTCAGGGGTCACGTGGCCTGGAAACGTGACTTGCACAGGGGACACGTGGCCTGAACACGGGACCTGGACACGGGTCACCTGGCCTGGACAGGCACAGGTGCAACGGACAGGCCCTAATTAGGGGTGGGCACAGGTGAAAGGGGCAGGCCCTAATTAGGGGCGGACCCAGGTGCAAGGGGCAGACCCTAATTAGAGGCGGTCACAGGTGCAAGCGTCAGGCCATAATTAGGGGCGGTCACAGGTGCAAGGGGCAGGCCCTAATTGGGGCGGGCACAGGTGCAAGGGTCAGGCCCTAATTAGGGCAGGGCACAGGTGCCAGGGGCAGGCCCTAATTAGGGGTGGGCACAGGTGCAACGGACAGGCCCTTATTAGGGGTGGGCACAGGTGCAAGGGACTGGCCCTAATTAGGGGCGGGCACAGGTGCATAGGCCAGGCCCTAATTAGGGGCGGGATCAGGTGGAAGCGGCAGGACCTAATTAGGGGCGGGAACAGGTGCAAGGGGCAGACCCTAATTAGGGGCGGGCACAGGTGCAAAGGACAGGCCCTAATTTGGGGCGGGCACAGGTGCAAGGGGCTGGCCCTAATTAGGGGCGGCCACAGGTGCAAGGGGCAGGCCCTAATTAGGGGCGGGCACAGGTGCAAGGGGCAGGCCCTAATTAGGGGCGGGCACAGGTGCAAGTGGCAGGCCCTAATTAGGGGCGAGAACAGGTCCATAGGCCAGGCCCTAATTAGGGACGGGCACAGGTGTAAGGTGCGGACCCCAATTAGGGACGGGCACAGGTACAAGGGGTGGGCCCTAATCAGTTGTGGGCACACGTACGGGTGCTGGCCCTATTTATCGGGCGGCCACTGGTTCGGGGGCTGGCCCTATTTAAGGGGCCCGTTCAGGTGCACACCACCTTGTGCAGTAAATATTTGATGTTTTCGAACTGAATAATTAGAATGTGTAAAATGTTCTATTATGTGGTGGTTTATTTTTTAAAATTTAGCTCTAAGATTTTTTGTAAATGAGCTCTAAAACTTGAAGGCCTGGTGTCCTTGCACTGTGTCATTGTATAAAGAAGTGTACATGGTTTTTTGTTTTTGTTTTGTTTTGTTCTTGTGTTTTTCTTTTTTTTTAAGCAAAGAGTCCGAAAAGTGAGGGAAACAGGAGACCCAGAGGTGCTCCTGTAGTTTGGCGAAGGCCTTAGGAGGTCACTTGTAAAGGCTGCTGGCTGTGGGGAAGCAGATGGACACAGAGCTCTGCACATTGTCCTTTGCATGGATGTTCTTTTTTGTGCAAATGCAGCTCGGAGCCATCTCCTGATGTGTAAGAATTTCCCAGACAAACCTTGAGCTAAGCGATGCATTTTTTCCTAGGGAAATGTTTGTCTTAAGCGATGGAAATATCCCATGTGTTTCTGCTAGACTCGTGCTTCAGGTCGGCTCCCCCAAAAGGCTCAGAAGCGACTTGACAGAACAGTAGGTTTTACTCATCCCTTGTTCTCCTCATCTATGTGAAGGAAACACTATTTCCTGGACACGTGACCTGGACATGACCTGGACACCAAGCTCCTCTGTCCCTGGGAATACTGGGGCCATTGCCTTCTCTACAAGGGAGCATTTGGAAGCTAATTTTCTCCTGGATTGTGGTTCTGATGAAGGAAGGGGGATCCCTTCCAGGGCTTGAGAGTGCATTCTTGTCTGACACTTGTAAATGAATTGTCCGAGGAGAGGAGAGGAGAGGAGTGCCGTCCAAGCGAGAGACTTCATTGAGAAGGGCTGCCGGGGCGGAGGGCAGGAGGGCGAGGAAAACGGAGAGAACTGCTCTGCCACGTGGCTCACCGTCTCAGGCTTTATGGTCATTGGGTTCGTTGCTGGTTTGTCTCTTGCCAGTCATTCTGAATTGGGATCCGTCCTGGGGGCACATGCATCACTCAGCCGAGATGGATTGCAGCGAGGAGGATCCTGGGAAGTTGCTAGGACCTCTGGACTGCAGTTTCCCAGCTCTTGTTGACCTCTTGTTGACCTCTCCAGAATCCTGGTTGGTGGGAGCTTGTTCGATCCTTGTTCCCTACCAGGACCTCCTATAGGGAGAACACTCCTGCAAGTCTTTTCTCCTCTCTGTTGCCTGGCAAGGGTGAGTGGTCACTGGTTCATTTAACAGAGTGTCTTTTGGTCCTCTCGAATCAGGTCCTTCACAGAGTAAATGGAAACAATTGTAAAAGTCAGTGTTTGAAATCACGTATATTCCTAATTTGGTAAGTGGGCTTTTTTGTTGTGTGTCGATCTTTTGTTGTTTTCTCAAATTGTATAGATTTTTCAAGGGAATTCTGGTGTTAGTTGCAAAGTTTGTGCTTCTGTTCATTTCGTCTTTGTTTTTCTTTAACAGTTATTTACTTCCAGTGGATTGAATACTGCTTTACAATATCGGTTTGATTTGTCATCCATCCACATGAGCGGAGCATAGGTGTATGTGTGTCCCCTCACTCTGGACTCTCCCTCCCACATCCCATGCATCCCCACCTCTCAAGGTTATTACAGAGCCCCAGTTTGAGTTCCCTGAGTCCTAACAGCAAATTCCCACTGGTTATCCATTTACAAATGCTGGTGTTCATGCATCCATGCTGCTCTCTCCATTCAAGGGAATGGTTAGATTTGGGCTATACAACTTACCTCGGAGAAGGCAATGGCACCCCACTCCAGTACTCTTGCCTGGAAAATCCCATGGATGGAGGAGCCTGGTGGGCTGCAGTCCATGGGGTCGCTAAGAGTCGGACACGACTGAGCGACTTCACTTTCACTTTTTCGCTTTCATGCATTGGAGAAGGAAATGGCAACCCACTCCAGTTTTCTTGCCTGGAGAATCCCAGGGGCAGGAGAGCCTGGTGGGCTGACGTCTATGGGGTCACGCAGAGTCGGACACGACTGAAGTGACTTAGCAGCAGCAGCAGCATACAACTTGCTTCCCTTGAGAAGGGAAGCTTGAAGGGCGGCCAAAACGCGGCCGAGAGCCCGCAAGCCGCGCTAGCACAGCGGGTCGAGGCAGGCAGGCAAGCAGGCCGGTAGCTTAGCAGTTCGAGTCCCAGCTTAGGGCTAGGATCTCTTTGGCTGGGCGGGGCTGAGCCTGGAAGGGGCGGGACTTAGACCGTAAGCGGCTGGCATTTTCTCATTGATGCATGGATTCTTTGTTGATTTCAGTTAGGGGTAGGGAGGGGGAGTGGAGCTGGCGCGCCACTGACGTCGCCACCGCCGACTGCTTTCCGGAAGGCAGACGTGGAAGGCCCGCCAGTTGATCAGAATGGCAGGTGAAGGAATTAATGAAGACTCTCCAGTAGAAATTCAGGAATAGTTATCAACATTTGAGAATTCCATTGGTGCTGTGGATGAAATGCTGAAGACCATGATGTCTGTTTCTAGAAATGAGTTGTTGCAGAAGTTGGACCCACTTGAACAGGCAAAAGTGGATTTAGTTTCTGCTTACACATTGAATTCAATGTTTTGGGTTTATCTGGCCACTCGGGGAGTCAATCCCAAGGACCATCCAGTAAAGCAGCAACTGGAGAGAATCAGAGTATACATGAACAGAGTCAAGGAAATAAGAGACAAGAAACAGGCTGGCAAACCGGACCGGGGTGCAGCTTCAAGATTGGTAAAAAATGCCCTCTGGGAACCAAAACCTAAAAATGCATCCAAAGTTGCCAATAAAGGAAAAAGGAAAAAGTAACCTTTCAGTTTTGATATACACATATTTTAAAAGTACATAATTTTTATTGTTTTACACAAAATGGATGATGGTTGGCACTGTAAGGTTTAAATGTATTCCTTATTGAAATCATGTACAAAACTTACATTTGCAATTTGTAATGCTAAAAACTCTTTCCTCCAGAAAGATTGTTATCTTTATTGGTTTTCCTATAGAACACTATGAGGTTTTTAACATTGTAGTATGTGTGTGTATGGAGAAGGAAATGGCAACCCACTCCAGTGTTCTTGCCTGGAGAATCCCAGGGACGGGGAAGCCTGGTGGGCTGCCGTCTATGGGGTCACACAGAGTCGGACACGACTGAAGTGACTTAGCAGGGAGGGGTAGGGCGTGGTAGAGTTAGGGTTAGGGTGCGTGTACCCCACACCCCCAAAACCACGCCCCACAAACTTTAATTTTTCATGATTTATTTAGCTTAGGGTTAAGGTTAGCGTTAGGGTTAGGGTGCGTGTATCCCCCCACCCCAAAATCCGCGCCCCCAGATTTTTATTTTTCATTATTTAGCTTATGGCTAGGGTTAGAGTTAGGGTGCGTGCACCCCCGCACCCCGAAACCCAGCGCCACCCAAGTTTTCATTTTCCATTATTATTAATTTATTTATTTAAGTTAAGGTTAGGGTGCACATACCCCCACACCCCCAATATCCACGCCCCCCAAACTTTAATTTTTCATTATTTATTTATTTTGCTTAGGGTTAGGGTTAGGGTGAGTGCACCCCCTCACCACGAAACCTGTGCCCCCCAATTCTTCGTTATTTATTATTTATTTATTTAATTAGGGTTAGGGTGCATGTACCCCCACACCCCCAAAATCCGTGCCCCGCAAAGTTTAATTTTTCATTATTTATTTATTTCGATTAGGGTTAGGGTTAGGATGCGTGCACCCCCTCACCCCACAATTCTGCACCGCCCAAATTTTAATTTTGCACTATTTATTTATTGAGGTTAGGGTTAGGGTTAGTGTTCGTGTTAGTGCATCCCCATACTCCCAAACTCCGTGCCCCCTAAATTTTAAGTTTTCATTGTTTCTGTTGGCTAGGGTTAGGGTGCGTTCAGCCCCTTAACCCGTAACTCCGTGCCCCCCAAATTTTGATTTTTCATTATTTATTTATTTAAGTTAGGGTTAGGGTTAGGGTTCCTGCAGCCCCTCACCCCATAGTCTGCGTCCTCCAAATTTTAATGGTTCATTATTTATTTACGTTAGGGTTACGGTTCGTGCACCCCTTCACCCCAAAATTCCGCGCCTCCAAATTTTAAGTTTTCAAGTTTTATTTATTTGACTTAGGGTTAGGGTTAGGGTGCGTGCACCCCATCACCCCCAAACCACGCGCACCCCAATTTTTAATTTTTCATTATTTATTTAGTTAAATTAGGGTTAGGTTGAGGGTGCATGTATCCCCACACCCCCAAAATCCACACCCCGCAAAGTTTAATATTTCATTATTTATTTATTTAGCTTAGGTCTAGGATTATGGTTAGAGTACCTGCACCCCCCTCAACCAGGAACACTGTGTACCCCTAATTTTAATTAGGGGCGGGCACAGGTGCAAGGGGCCGGCCCTAATTAGGGGCGGGCCAGGTGCAAGTGCGCGGCCCTAATTAGGGGCAGGCACAGGTGAGGGGGCTGGCCCTAATTAGGTGTGGGCACAGGTACGGGTGCCGGCCCTAATATCGGGCGGGCACAAGTGAGGGGGCCAGCCGTATTTAAGGGGCCCATTCAGCTTCACACCACCTTGTGCAGAAAATGTTTGGTGTTTTGGAACTGAATAATTAGAACGTGTAAAATGTTCTATTATGTGGTGGTTTATTTTTAAAAAAGAAGCTCTAAGATTTTTTGCAAATGAGCTCTAAAACTTGAAGGCCTGGTGTCCTTGCACTGTGTCATTGTATAAAGAAGTGTACATGGTGTTTTTGTTTTTGTTTTGTTTGTTCTTGTGTTTTTCTTTTTTTAAGCAAAGAGTCCAAAAAGTGAGGGAAACAGGAGACCCAGAGGCGCTCCTGTAGTTTGTCGAAGGCCTTAGGAGATCACTTGTAAAGGCAGCTGGCTGTGGGGAAGCAGATAGTCACAGAGCTCTGCACATTTTCCTTTGCATGGATGTTCTCTTTTGTGTAAATGCAGCTTGGAGCCATCTCCTGATGTGTAAGAATTTCCCAGAAAAACCTTGAGCTAAGCGATGCATTTTTTCCTAAGGAAATGTTTGTCTTAAGCGATGGAAATATCCCATGTATTTCTGCTAGACTGTTGCTTCAGTTCGGTTCTCCTAAAAGGCTCAGAAGCGACATGACACAAAACTATGTTTTACTCATACATTGTTCTCCTCATCTACGTTAAGGTAAATCTGTTTCCTGGACACGTGATCTGGACCGGTGTCACGGGACCTGGGCACGTGACCCGGTCATGGGTCACGTGGCCTGAACACGTGACCCGGACAGTGGTCATGTGGCCTGGAAACTGGACCTGGACACGGGTCACGTGGCCAGAACACGTGACATGGACAGGGCTTTTATTTTTCATTATTTATTTACTTAAGTTAGCTTTAGGTTGAGGGTGCATATATCCCCACACCCCCAAAATCCACCCCACACAAAGTTTAATATTTCATTATTTATTTATTTAGCTTAGGTCTAGGATTATGGTTCGGGTACCTGAACTCCCCTCACCCAGGAACCTTCTGTCCCCCTAATTTTAGGCCTAGGTTGTCTGGGCTTTTGACGGTGACCTCTGGCAGCTTCCCTTGGTGCCTATGAGAATGGGCAATACTGTGCAGTTGAGAGGGTGGTCTTGGGATTCCACTGGGTTCAGTGCCATGGAAGAGGGCCACATGTGGAGGTGAGGCGGGAATCTCAGGCTTCCTCTCCTGTTCTGACATCGATCTCCGGGTCATTGGGGGTTCTGAACAGGGAGTTTGGCCTCTCCTTGTGCGGAGCCATGGAACTCCACTATCCTCTCGAGGTGTTCTTGGAGTGTCAGGTCCCTGGTAGAGTTGTCCTTGGAACCAGAGGTTCATTCGGGAGGATGCACCCAGTGTATCAGTGCTCCTTCATGTGTTGACTTCATCCTCGGGGTTCCATTGGAAAAGTTGGGCAGGTATTGGGACTTCTCTTGAGTTGACGGGAAACTCGGTGTCTTTCGGAATGTGGCAAGAACCACGAGGCTTCCTATCGAGTTTCCAAGTGAGAAGGGCCTCCTGCTGAGGTTTGGTGGAAGGTTGGGATACCTTTCCAGGCATAGCGGGGGGATTGACACTCATGTCGAGATCAGGAGGGAAGAAGGGGCTCAGAAGAAGATGTGCCAGGAACCTCGGTGTTCCTCTCCAAAGAGACCAGTATGTTGGGCCACATATGCTGTTTCCTCAAGGCTGTCTGTTTCCGTTTCGATGATCCAATGGGTTCGTGGTATTTCTCTGAACTCGGTGCAGTGGGACATGACCTTCTCCGGCGATGACTGGGCAACCACGTGGTTATTCTCGACTTACGGCGGGATTCTCGAGTTACGACCTGGAACTCAGTGAGCCACTCGTGTGGCCCCAGGGAAGATCAATCTCCATTCCAAATGGCGTGGGAGAGCTGGGGAATGCTCTCGAGTCGCTGCAGTGCAAAAAGACCTCTTCTAGTCTTCTAGGAGTGTGTCCAGAAACTCCGTGTTTACCTTCAGAGGCACTAGGGTTCCCGGCGTTGCATTCAAGTTTCAGCTGGGGAATCAGGCCTAGTCTCGATTTGAAACAAAGTACTCCTCTGTCCTCTCGAGTGGCCAAGGCAAGCTCTTGAAACCCATTGTGTTAAAAGAAAGGCAATCAAGCCTTCTGTGGAGTTTTGAGAGAGGACTCATGTCAGCTCTCTAGGCCCTGCAGGAAAATAACGGCCTCATGTGGTGGTGTCGTTGGAATCTCCTGGTGTTTCCTCAAGATGGGGCTCAATGTTTGGCATTTCTCTCGAGCTTAAACGGGGACCTCAGGGAGCCTCTCTTGTGTCCCCAGGGAAGTTTAGTCCCCATTGTAGTAGCGAAGAGTGCCCGGGATGGCTCCCCATTCACGGGAGGGGAATTGGGCTGCAGAACGTGTTGAAGGGGGTATCTCAAGGTGTTTCTCGAGTTGCTGTAAGAAAGCCTAGGTTGTCTGGGCTTGTGACGGTGACCTCTGGCAGCTTCCCTTGGTGCCTATGAGAATGGGCAATACTGTGCAGATGAGAGGGTTGTCTTGAGATTCCACTGGGTTCAGTGCCATGGAAGAGGGCCACATCTGGAGGTGAGGCGGGAATCTCAGGCTTGCTCTCCTGTTCTGACATCCATCTCCGCTTCTTTGGGGGTTCTGAACAGGGAGTTAGATCTCTCCTTGTGTGGAGCCACGGAACTCCACTATCCTCTCGAGGTGTTCATCGAGTGTCAGGCCCCTTGTAGAGTTGATCTTGAAAGCAGAGGCTCTTTCGGGAGAATGCACCCAGTGTGTCAGTGCTCCTTTTTGTGGTGACTTCATCCTCGGGGTTACATTGGAAAAGGTGGGCAGGTATTGGAACTTCTCTTGAGTTGAAGGGAAACTCTGCGTCTTTTGGAATGTGGCACGAAGCACGAGGATTCCTGTCGAGTTTCCAAGTGTGAAGGGCCTCCTGCTGAGGTTTGGTGGAAGGTCGGGATACCTTTCCAGGCATAGCGGGGGAATTGACACTCATGTCAAGATCAGGAGGGAAGAAGCGGCTCAGAAGATGTGCCAGGTACGTTGGTGTTCCTCTCCAAAGAGACCGGTATGTTGGGCCACATATGCTGTTTCCTCAAGGCTGTCTGTTTGCGTTTCGACGATCCAAAGGGTTCGTGGTATTTCTCTCAACTCGGTGCAGTGGGACATGGCCTCCTCCGGCGATGACTGGGCAACCAATTGGTTATTTTCGACTTAAGGCGGGATTCTTGAGTTACGACCTGGAACTCAGTGAGCCGCTCGTGTGGCCCCAGGGAAGATCAATCTCCATTCCAAATGGCGTGGGAGAGCTGGGGAATGCTCTTGAGTCGCTGCAGGGCAAAAAGACCTCTTCTAGTCTTCTAGGCGTGTGTCCAGAAACTCCGTGTTCCCCTTCAGGGGCGCTAGGGTTCCCGGGGTTGCATTCAAGATTCAGCCGGGGAATCAGGCCTCGTCTCGTTTTGAAACAAAGTACTCCTCTGTCCTCTCGAGTTGCCAAGGCAAGCTCTTGAAATCCATTGTGTTAAAAGAAAGGCAATCAAGCCTTCTGTGGAGTTTTGAAAGAGGACTCGTGTCTGTTCTCTAGGCCCTACCGGAAAAGAAGGGCGTCATGTGGTGATGTCAGTGGCATCTCATGGTGTTTCCTCGAGATGCGGCTCGATGTTTGGCATTTCTCTCGAGCTTCGACGGGGAACTCAGGGAGCCTCTCTTGTGTCCCCAGGGAAGTCCAGTCCCCATTGGAGTAGTAAAGAGTGCCCGGGATGGCTCTCCATTCATGGCAGGGGAATCGGGCTTCAGGAGGTGTTGAATGGGGTTTCTCAAGGTGTTTCTCGAGTTGCTGTAAGAAAGCCTAGGTTGTCTGGGCTTGTGACAGTGACCTCTGGCAGCTTCCCTTGGTGCCTATGAGAATGGGCAATACTGTGCAGTTGAGAGGGTGGTCTTGGGATTCCACTGGGTTCAGTGCCATGGAAGAGGGCCACATCTGGAGGTGAGGCGGGAATTTCAGGCTTCCTCTCCTGTTCTGACATCTATCTACGGATCTTTGGGGGTTCTGAACAGGTAGTTAGGCCTCGCCTTGTGTGGAGCTACGGAACTCCACTATCCTCTCGAGGGGATCATTGAGTGTCAGGCCCCTTGTCGACTTGTCCTTGGAACCAGAGGCTCTTTCGGGAGGATGCACCCAGTGTGTCAGTTCTCCTTCTTGTGGTGACTTCATCCTCGGTGTTCCTTTGGAAAATGTGGGCAGGTATTTTGACTTCTCTTGAGTTGACGGAAAACTCGATGTCTTTCGGAATGTGGGACGAACCACGAGGCTTCCTCTCAAGTTTCCAATCGAGAAGGGCCTCCTGATGAGGTTTAGTTGAAGGTCAGCATACCTGTCTAGGCATAGCGGGGGGATTGAGACTCATGTCAAGATCAGGAGGGAAGAAGGGGCTCAGAAGAAGATGTGCCAGGTAACTCGGTGTTTCACTCCAAAGAGACCGGTATGTTAGGCCACATATGCTGTTTCCTCAAGGCTGTCTGTTTCCGTTGGGATGATCCAATGGGTTCGTGGTATTTCTCTCAACTCGGTGCAGTGGGACATGGCCTCCTCTGGCGATGACTGGCCAACAACGTGGTTATTCTCGAGTTACGGCGGGATTCTCGATTTACTACCTGGAACTAAGCGAGCCGCACGTGTGGCCCCAGGGAAGATCAATCTCCATTTCAAATGGCGTGGGAGAGCTGGGGAATGCTCTTGAGTCGCAGTAGGGCAAAAAGACCTCTTCTAGTCTTCTAGGCGTGAGTCAAGAAACTCCGTGTTTCCCTTCAGAGGCGCTAGAGTTCCCGGGGTTGCATTCAAGTTTCAACCAGGCAATCAGGCCTCCTCTGGACTTGAAGCAAAGTACTCCTCTGTCCTCTCGAGTGGCCAAGCCAAGCTCTTGAAACCCATTGTGTTAAAAGAAAGGCAATCAAGCCTTTTTGTGAAGTTTTGAAAGAGTACTCGTATCTGCTCTCTAGGCCCTGCAGGAAAAGGGCCTCACGTGGTGATGTCAGTGGCATCTCATGCTGTTTCCTCGAGATGCGGCTCAACGTCTGGCATTTCTCTTGAGGTTCGACGGAGACCTCAGGGAGCTTCTCTTGTGTCCCCAGGGAAGTCCAGTCCCCATTGGAGGAGTGAAGAGTGCCCGGGATGGCTCTCCATTCACGGCAGGGAGTCGGGCTTCAGGACCTGTTGAAGGGGGTATCTCAAGGTGTTTCTCGAGTTGCTGTATGAAAGCCTAGGTTGTCTGGGCTTGTGACGGTGACCTCTGGCAGCTTCCCTTGGTGCCTATGAAAATGGGCAATACTGTGCAGTTGAGAGGGTGGTCTTGGGATTCCACTGGGTTCAGTGCCATGGAAGAGGGCCACATCTGAAGGTGAGGCGGGAATCTCAGGCTTCCTCTCCTGTTCTGACATCGATCTTCGGGTCTTTGGGGGTTCTGAACAAGGAGTTAAGCCTCGCCTTGTGTGGAGCCATGGAACTCCACTATCCTGTCGAGGGGTTCATGGAGTGTCACGCCCCTTGTCAAGTTGTCCTTCGAACCAGAGGCTCTTTCTGGAGGATGCACCCAGTGTGTCAGTGCTCCTTCCTGTGGTGACTTCATCCTTCGGGTTGCATTGGAAAAGTTGGGCAGGTATTGGGACTTCTCTTGAGTTGACGGGAAACTCGGTGTCTTTCGGAATGTGGCACGAACCACGAGGCTTCCTCTCGATTTTCAAAGTGAGAAGGGCCTCCTGCTGAGGTTTGGTGGAAGGTCGGGATACCTTTCCAGGCATAGCGGGGGGATTGAGACTCATGTCGAGATTAGGAGGGAAGAAAGGGCTCAGAAGAAAATGTGCCAGGTAGCTCGGTGTTCCCTTCCAAAGAAACCGGTATGTTGGGCCACATATGCTGTTTTCTCAAGGCTGTCTGTTTCCGTTTCGATGATCCAATGGGTTCGTGGTATTTCTCTGAACTCGGTGCAGT
>SJYM01009220.1:15060-30192 GCA_006410775.1 Tragelaphus imberbis
ATGAGAATGGGCAATTCTGTGCAGTTGAGAGGGTTGTCTTGGGATGGAAGAGGGCCACATCTGGAGGTGAGGCGGGAATCTCAGTGTTTCTCACCTTTTCGGACATCGATCTCCAGGTCTTTGGGGGTTCTGAACAGGGAGTTAGGCCTCGCCTTGTGTGGAGCCACGGAACTCCACTATCCTCTCGAGTTGTTCAAGGAGTGTCAGGCCCCTTGTCGAGTTGTCCTTGGAACCAGAGGCTCTTTCGTGAGGATGCACCCAGTGTGTCAGTGCTCCTTCGTGTGGTGACTTCATCCTCGGTGTTCAATTGGAAAAGATGGGCAGGCATTGGGACTTCTCTTGAGTTGACGGGAAACTCGGTGTCTTTCGGAATGTGGCACGAACTACGAGGCTTCCTCTCGAGTTTCCAAGTGAGGAGGGCCTCCTGTTGAGGTTTGCTGAAAGGTCAGGAAACCTTTCCAGGCATATCGGGGGGATTGACAATCATGTCGAGATCAGGAGGGAAGAAGGGGCTCAGAAGAAAATGTGCCAGGTACCTCGGTGTTCCTCTCCACAGAGACCGGTATGTTGGGCCACATATGTTGTTTCCTCAAGGCTGTCTGTTTCCGTTTCGATGATCAAATGGGTTTGTGGTATTTCTCTCAACTCGGTGCAGTGGGACATGTCCTCCTCCGGCGACGACTGGGCAACCACGTGGTTATTCTCGACTTACGGCGGGATTCTCGAGCTACGCCCTGGAACTCAACGAGCCGCTCGTGTCGACCAAGGGAAGATCAACTTCCCTTCCAAATGGCGTGGGAGAGCTGGGGAATGCTCTCGAGTCGCTGCAGGGCAAAAAGACCTCTTCTAGTCTTATAGGCATGTGTCCAGAAACTCCGTGTTCCCCTTCACGGGCGCTAAGGTTCCCGGGGTTGCATTCAAGTTTCAGCCAGGGAATCAGGCCTCGTCTCGAGTTGAAGCAACGTACTCCTCTGTCCTCTTGAGTGACCAAGGCAAACTCTTGAAACCCATTGTGTTAAAAGAAAGGCCATCAAGCCTTCTGTGGAGTTTTTAGAGAGGACTCGTGTCTGCTCTCTAGGCCCTGCAGGAAAAGAAGGGCCTCATGTGGTGATGTCAGTGGCATCTCATGGTGTTTCCTCGAGATGCGGCTCGACGTTTGGCATTTCTCTCGAGCTTCGACTGAGACCTCAGGGAGCCTCTCTTGTGTCCCCAGGGAAGTCCAGTCCCCATTGGAGTAGCGAAGAGTGCCCGGGATGGCTCTCCATTCACAGCAGGGGAATCAGGCTTCAGGACATGTTGAAGGGGGTATCTCAAGGTGTTTCTCGAGTTGCTGTAAGAAAGCCTAGGTTGTCTGGGTTTGTGACGGTGACCTCTGGCAGCTTCCCTCGGTGCCTATGAGAAGGGATAATACTATGCACTTGAGATGGTTGTCTTGGGATTCCACTGGGTTCAGTGCCATGGAAGAGGGTCTCATGTGGCGGTGAGGCAGGAATCTCAGGCTTCTTCTTCTGTTCAGAAATCGATTTCGAAGTCTTTGGGGGTTTTGAACAGGATGTTAGGCCTCACCTCTTGTGGAGGCATGGAACGCTGCTTGCCTCTCGAGGTGTTCATGGGTTATCAGGCCACTTGTATAATTGTCCTTGAAACCAGAGGCTCTTTCGGGAGGATGCCCCCCCGGTGTGAATGCCCCTTCGTGTGGTGACTTCATCCTCTGGGTTCCATTGGAAAATGTGCTCAGGCATCGGGATTTCTCTTGAGTGGACGGGGAAATCGGTGTCTTTCGGAATGTGGCACGAACCCCGTGGGTTCCTCTGCAGTTACCAAGTGAGACCGGCCTCCTCCTGAGATGGGACAGGAAGGTCGGTATCCCTTTAGGACAAAGCAGTGGGACCGACCCTCTTGTAAAGATCTAGCGGGAAGAAGGGACTCAGAGGTTGTTGTGCTGGAACCTTGGTGTTCTTCTCCAATGAGACCCCTATGTTGGGCCATGTTTGAAGTTTCCTCTAGGTTGACTAGTTCGGTTACAATGATCCAGTGGGTTCGTGGGGTTTCTCTCTATAGGCTGCATCGGGAAATGGATTCCTTTGGCGGTGACTGAGCAACCCCTTGGTTATTATTGACTTACGGCGGGATTCTCGAGTTGCCACCCAGAACTCAGGGAGCCATTCATGTGGCCCCAGGGAAGACCCATGTCCATTCCAAATGGCGTGGGACAGCTGGGAATTGCTCTGAAGTCGCTACAGGCCAAAAGACCTCTTCTACTTCTCTTAATATGTGTTCAGAAACTCTGTGTTCCCCTTCTGGGGCACTAGGGATCTCCTGGTTGCATTCAAGCTACAGCCGGGGAGTCAGACATCGTCTCGTTTTGAAATGAAGAACCCCCTCTATTCTCGAGTGGCCAAAGCTGGCACTTGAAGCCCATTGTGTTAAAAAAAGGGAATCAAGCCTTCTGTGGAGTTTTGAGAGAGGACTCGGGGTTGCTCTCTAGGCCCTGCAGGAAAAGAAGGGCCTCATATGTTGATGTACGGGGTAATCTCATGGTGTTTTCTCGAGCTGCAACTCGACGTGTGGCGTTTCTCTCGAGCTACGACGGGGAGCTCAGGGAGCCTCTCTTGTGTCCCCAGGGAAGTCCAGTCCCCACTTGAGCAGCGAGGACGGCCCGGAATGTCTCCCGATTCATGGCAGTGGAATCAGACTTCAAGACGTGTTAAAGGGGGTATCTTGAGGTGTTTCTCGAGTTGCTGTAAGAATCTCTAGGTTCCCTAAGCTTGTGTCGGTGAAGTCTGGCAGTTTCCCTTGGTGCCTATGAGAATGGGGAATACTGTGCAGTTGAGAGGGTTGTCTTGGAATTCCCCTGGGTCCAGTGCCATGGAAAAGGGCCACATGTGCTGTTGAGGCGGGAATCTCAGGTTTCCTCTCCTGTTCTGACATCGATCGGGGTCTTTGGGGGTTCTGAACAGGGAATAAGGCCTTGCCATATGTGGAGGCACGGAACTCCGCTTCCTTCTCGAGTTGTTCATGGATGTCAGGCCACTTGTCGAGTTGTCTTTCGAACCATAGGCAATTTCGATAGGATGCACCCAGTGTCAGTGCTCCTTCGTGTGCTGACTTCATCCTCGGGGTTACATTCGAAAAGCTGCACAGGCATTGGGACTTCTCTGGAGTTGATGGGGAAATCGGTGTCTTTCAGAATGTGGCACGAACCACGAGGCTTCCTCTCGAGTTTCCAAGTGAGAAGGGCCTCCTGTTGACGTTTGATGGAAGGTCGGGTCCTTTTCCAGGCAAAGCAGGGGTATTGACCCTCATGTCGAGATCAGGAGGGAAGAAAGGGCCCAGAGAAAGTTGTGCCAGGAACCTCGGTGTTCCTCTCCACTGAGACCGGTATGTTGGGCCACATTTGCTATTTCCTCAAGGCTGTCTATTTCTGTTTCGATAATCCAACGGGTTCGTGGTATTTCTCTCAACTCGGTGCAGCGGGACGTGGCCTCCTCTGGCGTTTACTGAGCAACCACGTGGTTATTCTCGACTTACGGCGGGATTCTCGAGTTAGGACCCAGAACTCAGCGAGCCTCACCTGTCGCCCTATGGAAGACCAATCTCAGTTCCAAATGGCATGGGAGAGCTGGGCATTGCTCTCCAGGCCCTGCAGGGCAAAGAGACCTCTTCTAGTCTTCTAGGCGTGTGTCCAGAAACTCCATGTTCTCTTCAGGGGCGCTAGGTATCTAGTGGGTTCATTCACGTTTCAGCCGTGGAGTCTGACCACGTATTTGGTTGAAATAAAGAACTCCTCTCTCCTCTCAATTCGACAAGGCTAGCTCTTGAAACCCATTGTTTAAAAAAAGGAAAAGGCAATCAAGCCTTCTGTGGAGTTTTGAGAGTGGACTCGGGGTTTCTCTCTAAGCCATGGAGGAAAAGAACGGCGTCATGTGGCGTTGTCCGGGGAAACTCAAGGTGTTTTCTGGAGCTGTGTCACGATGTGTGGTGTTTGTCTCGAGGTATGACGGGGAACTCAGGGAGCATCTCTTCTGTCCCCAGGGAATTCCAGTACCCAATGTAGTAGCGAGGACGGCCCAGGATGTTTCTCTAGTCACGGCAGGGGTATCGGGCTTCAAGAAGTGTTGAAGGGGATATCCGAGGTGTTTCTCTAGTTGCTGTTAGAATCCCTAGGTTCCCTGGGCCTGTGACAGTGACCTCTGGCCGCTTCTCTTGGTGCCTATGAGAATGGGTAATACTGTGCAGTGGAGAGGGTTCTCTTGGGATTCCACTGGGTTCAGTGCCATGGAAGAGGGCCACACCTGGACGTGAGGCGGGAATCTCAGGCTTCCTCTCCTGTTCTGACATCGATCTCTGGGTCTTTGGGGGTTCTGAACAGGGAGTTAGGCCTCGCCTTGTGTGGAGCCACGGAACTCCTCTATCCTTTCGTGGTGTTCATGGAGTGTCAGGCGCCTTGTCGAATTGACCTTGGAACCAGAGGCTCTTTCTGGAGGATGCACCCAGTGTGTCAGTGCTTCTTTGTGTGGTGACTTCATCCTGGGGGTTCCATTGGAAAAGGTGTGCAGGTATTGGGATTTCTCTTGAGTTGACTGGAAATTTTGTATCTTTCGGAATGTGGAACGAACCACGAGGCTTCCTCTCGAGTTTCCAAGGGAGAAGGGCCTCCTGCTGAGGTTTGTTTGAAAGTTGGGATACCTTTCCAGGTATAGCGGGGGGATTGACACTCATGT
Source organism: Tragelaphus imberbis (assembly GCA_006410775.1). Taxonomy (NCBI): domain Eukaryota; kingdom Metazoa; phylum Chordata; class Mammalia; order Artiodactyla; family Bovidae; genus Tragelaphus; species Tragelaphus imberbis. The sequence continues at coordinate 19,785 of SJYM01009220.1, forward strand.
CGAGATCAGGAGGGAAGAAGGGGCTCAGAAGTAGATGTGCCAGGTACCTCGGTCTTCCTCTCCAAAGAGACCCGTATGTTGGGCTACATATGCTGTTTCCTCAAGGCTGTCTCTTTCCGTTTCGATGATCCAATTGATTCGCTGTATTTCTGTCAACTTGGTGCAGCGGGACATGGCCTCCTCCGGCGATGACTGGGAAACCACGTGGTTATTTTCGACTTAAGGCGGCGTTCTCGACTTACGACCTGGAATTCAGCGAGCCGCTCGTGTCGACCCAGTGAAGATCAACCTCCCTTCCAAATGGAGTGGGAGAGCTGGGGAATGGTCTCGAGTCTCTGCAGGGCAAAAAGACTTCTTCTAGTCTTCTAGCCGTGTATCCAGAAACTCCGTGTTCCCCTTCAGGGGCGCTAGGGTTCTCGGGGTTGCATTTAAGTTACAGCCGGGAATCAGGCCTCGTCTCGAGTTGAAGCAACGTACTCCTCTGTCCTCTTGAGTGGCCAAGGCAAGCTCTTGAAACCCATTGTGTTAAAAGAAAGGCCATCAAGCCTTCTGTGGAGTTTTGAGAGACGACTCGTGTCTGCTCTCTAGGCCATGCAGGAAAAGAAGGGCCTCATGTGGTGATGTCAGTGGAATCTCATGGTGTTTCCTCGAGATGCCGCTCGACGTTTGTCATTTCTCTCGAGCTTCGACGGGGACCTCAGGGAGCCTCTCTTTTGTCCCCAGGGAAGTCCAGTCCCCATTGGAGTAGCGAAGACTGCCCGGGATGGCTCTCCATTCACGGAAGGGGAATCGGGCTTCAGGACGTGTTAAAGGGAGTATCTCAAGGTGTTTCTCGAGTTGCTGTAAGAAAGCCTAGGTTGTCTGGGCTTGGAACGGTGACCTCTGGCAGCTTCCCTTTGTGCCTATGAGAATGGGCAATACTGTGCAGTTGAGAGGGTTGTCTTGGGATTCCACTGGGTTCAGTTCCATGGAAGAGGCCACATCTGGAGGTCAGGTGGGAATCTCAGGCTTCCTCTCCTGTTCTGACATGGATCTCCTTGTCTTTCGGAGTTCTGAACAGGGAGTTAGGCCCCGCCTTGTGTGGAGCCACAGAACTCCACTATCCTCTCGAGTTGTTCAAGGAGTGTCAGGCCCCTTGTCGCGTTGTCGTTGGAACCAGAGGCTCTTACGGGAGGATACACCCAGTGTGTCAGTGCTCCTTCTTGTGGTGACTTCATCCTCGGGTTTCCATTGTAAAAGGTGGGCATGTATTGGGACTCCTCTTGAGTTGACCGGAAAGTCGGTGTCTTTCGTAATGTGACACAAACTACGAGGTTTCCTGTCGAGTTTCCAAGTGAGAAGGGCTTCATACTGATGTATGGTGAAAGGTCGGAATACCTTTCCAGGCATAGCGGGAGATTGACACTCATGTCGAGATCAGGAGGGAAGAAGGGGCTCAGAAGAAGGTGTGCAAGGTACCTCGGTGTTCTTCTCGAAAGAGTTTCCTCCAAGAGCATAGGTTGCGCCACATATGCTGTTTCCTCAAGGCTGTCTGTTTCCGTTTAGATGATCCAAAGCTTTCGTGGTATTTCTCTCAACTCGGTGCTGTGGGACATGGCCTCCTCCGGCGATGACTTGGCAAGCACGTGGTTATTCTCGACTTACAGCGGGATTCTCGAGTTACAACCTGGAACTCAGCGAGATGCCTGTGTGGCCCCAGGGAAGACCAATTTCCATTCTAAATGGCGTGGGAGAGGTGGGGAATGCTCTCGAGTCGCTGCAGGTCAAAAAGACCTCTTCTACTCATCTAGGCGTGTGCCAGAAACTCCGTGTTCTCCTTCCGGGGCCCTAGGGTTCCCGGGGTTGCATTCAATATTCAGCCGGGGAATCAGGCCTCGTCTCGAGTTGAAACAAAGTACTCCTCTGTCCTCTCGAGTGGCCAAGGCAAGTTTTTGAAACCCATTGTGTTCAAAGAAAGGCAATCAAGCCTTCTGTGTAATTTTGAGAGAGGACACTTGTCTGCTCTCTAGGCCCTGCAGGAAAAGAAGGGCCTCATGTGGTGATGTCAGTGAAATCTCATTGTGTTCCCTCGAGATGCGGCTCGACGTTTGGCATTTCTCTCGAGCTTCGACGGGGACCTCAGGGAGCCTCTCTTGTGTCCCCAGGGAAGTCCAGTCCCCATTGGAGTAGCGAAGACTGCCCGGGATGGCTCTCCATTCACGGCAGGGGAATCGGGCTTCAGGACGTGTTAAAGGGGGTATCTCAAGGTGTTTCTCGAGTTGCTGTAAGAAAGCCTAGGTTGTCTGGGTTTGCGACGGTCACCTCTGGCAATTTCCCTTGGTGCCTATGAGAATGGGCCATACTGTGCAGTTGAGAGGGTTGTCTTGGGATTCCACTGGGATCAGTGCCATCGAAGAGGGCCACATCTGGAGGTGAGGCGGGAATCTCAGGCTTCCTCTCCTGTTCTGACATCGATCTCCGGGTCTTTGTGGGTGTTGAACAAGGAGTTAGGCCTCGCCTTGTGTGGAGCCACGGAACTCCACTATCCTCTCGAGTTGTTCAAGGAGTGTCAGGCCCCTTGTCGAGTTGTCCTTGGAACCAGAGGCTCTTTTGGGAGGATTCACCTAGTGTGTCAGTGCTCATTCTTGTGGTGACTTCATCCTCGGGGTTCCATTGGAAAAGGTGGGCAGGTATTGGGACTTCTCTTGAGTTGACAGGAAACTCGGTTTCTTTCGGAATGTGGCACGAACCACAAGGCTTCCTCTCGAGTTTCCAAGTGAGAAGGGCCTCCTTCTGACGTTTACTGGAAGGTCGGGATACCATTTCATTCATAGCGGAGGGATTGACACTCATGTCGAGATCAGGAGAGAAGAAGGGTCTCAAAGGACAATGTGCCAGGTAGCTCGGTGTTCCTCTCTGTGTTCCCGTTAGGGGCGCTAGGGTTCCCGGGGTTGCATTCAATTTTCAGCAGGGAAATCAGGCCTCGTTTCGAGTGGAAACAAAGTACTCCTCTGTCCTCTAGAGTGGCCAAGGCAAGCTCATGGAACCCATTGTGTTAAAAGAAAGGCAATCAAGCCTTCGGTGGAGTTTTGAGAGAGGACTCCTGTATGCTCTCTAGGCCCTGCGGGAAAGAAGGGATTCATGTGGTGATGTCAGTGGATTCTCATGGTGTTTCCTCGAGATGCGGCTCGACGTTAGGCATTTCTTTCGAGCTTTGACGGGGACCTCAGGGAGCCTCTCTTGTGTACCCAGTGAAGTCCAGTCCCCATTGGAGTAGCTAAGAGTGCTCAGGATGGCTCTTCATTCACAACAGGCAAATCGGTCTTCAGGACCTGTTGAAGGGGGTATCTCAAGGTGTTTCTCGAGTAGCTGTAAGAAAGCCTAGTTTGTCTGGGCTTGTGACGGTGACCTCTGGCAGCTTCCCTTTGTGCCTATGAGAATGGGCAATACTCTGCAGTTGAGATGGTTGACTTGGGATTTCACTGGGTTCAGTGCCATGGAAGAGGGCCACATCTGGAAGTGAGGCGGGAATCTCAGGCTTCCCCTCCTGTTCTGACATCGATCTCCGGATCTTTGGGGATTCTGAACAGGGAGTTAGGCCTCCCCTTGTGTGGAGCCACGGAACTCCACTATTGTCTCGAGGTGTTCACGGATTGTCAGGCCCCTTCTCGAGTTGTCCTTGGAACCAGAGGCTCTTTCGGGAGGATGCACCCAGTGTATCAGTGCTCCTTCGTGTGGTGACTTCATCCTCGTGATTCCATTGACAAAGGTGGACAGGTATTGGGACTTTTCTTGAGTTGACGGAAAACTCGGTGTCTTTCGGAAAATGGCACGAACCACGGGGCTTCCTCTCGAGTTTCCAAGTGAGAAGGGCCTCCTGCTGAGTTTTGGTGGAAGGTCGGGATATCTTTCCAGGCATTGAGGGGGGATTGACACTCATGTCAAGATCAGGAGGGAAGAAGGGGCTCAGAAGAATATGTACCAGGTACCTCGGTGTTCCTCTCCAAAGAGACCGGTATGTAGGGGCACATATGCTGTTTCCTTAAGGCTGTCTGTTTCCGTTTCGATGACCCAATGGGTTCGTGGTATTTCTCTGAACTCGGTGCAGTGGGACATGGCCTCCTCCGGCGATGACTGGGCAACCAGGTGGTTATTCTCGACTTATGGCGGGATTCTCGAGTTACCACCTGTAACTCAGCAAGCCGCTCGTGTGGCCCCAGGGAAGATCAATCTCCATTCCAAATGGTGTTGGAAAGCTGGGGAATGCTCTCGATTAGCTGCAGGGCAAAAAGACCTCTTCTAGTCTTCTAGTCGTTTGTCAGATACTCCGTGATCCCCTTCAGGGGCGCTAGGGTTCCCGGGGTTGCATTCAATTTTCAGCCGGGTAATTAGGCCTCGTCGAGTGGAAACAAAGTACTCCTCTGTCCTCTCGAGTGGCCAAGGCAAGCTCTTGAAACCCATTGTGTTAAAAGAAAGGCAATCAAGCCTTCTGTGGAGTTTTGAGAGAGGACTCGTGTCTGCTCCCTAGGCCCTGCAGGAAAATAAGGGCCTCATGTGTTGATGTCAGTGGCATCTCATGGTGTTTCCTCGAGATGCGGCTCGACGTTTGGCATTTCTCTCGACCTTTGACGGGGACCTTAGCAAGCCTCTCTTGTGTTCCCAGGGAAGTCCAGTCCTCATTGGAGTAGCGAAGACTGCCCAGAATGGCTCTCCAATCACAGCAGGGGAATCGGGCTTCAGGACGTGTTGAAAGGGGTATCTCAAGGTGTTTCTCGAGTTGCTGTAAGAAAGCCTAGGTTGTCTGGGCTTGTAACGGTGACCTCTGGCAGTTACCCTTGGTGCCTATGAAAAGACATAATACTGTACACTTGAGAGGATTGTCTTGGTATTCACCTGGGTTCAGTGCCATGGAAGAGGATCTCATGCGGAGGTGAGGCGGGAATCTCAGGCTTCTTCTTCTGTTCAGACATCGATCTCGGAGTCTTTGGTGGTTTTGAACAAGATGTTAGGCCTCACCATTTGTGGAGGAATGGAGCGCCGCTTGCCTCTCGATGTGTTAATGGGGTATCAGGCCACTTGTCGAGTTGTCTTTGGAACCAGAGGCTCTTTCAGGAGGATACACCCCGGGTGATAGTGCCCCTTCGTGTGGTGACTTCATCCTCTGTGTTCCATTGGAAAAGGTGCTCAGGCATCGGGATTTCTCTTGAGGGGACGGGGAAATCGCTCTCTTTCGGAATGTGGCACGAACCACGAGTGTTCCTCTGCAATTACCAAGTGAGACCGGCCTCCTCCTGAGATGGGACAGGAAGGTCGGTATTCCTTTCCAGACAAAGCGGTGGGACCGACCCTCATGTCAAGATTAAGTGGGAAGAAGGGGCTCAGAGGAAGTTGTGCTGGAACCTTGGTGTACTTCTCCATTGAGACCCCTATGTTGGGCCATATTTGAAGTTTCCTCTATGCTGACTAGTTCCTTTACAATGATCCAGTGGGTTCGTGGGATTTCTCTCTATAGGCTGCATAAGGAAATGGCTTCCGTTGTCGGTGACAGAGCAACCACGTGGTTATTATTGACTTACGGCGGGATTCTCGAGTTGCCACCCAGAACTCAGGGAGCCACTCATGTGTCCCCAGGAAAGACCCATGTCCATTCCAAATGGCGTGGGGAATCTGGGGATTGTTCTGGAGTCGCTGCAGGCCAAAGAGACCTCTTCTACTTCTCTTAGTGTGTGTTCAGAAACCCTGTGTTACCCTTCTGGGCCACTAGGGATCTCCTGGTGGCATTCAAGCTTTAGCAGCGAAGTCAGACATCGTCTCGTTTTGAAATGAAGAACCCCGTCTCCTCTCGAGTGGCCAAGGCTGGCTCTTGAATACCATTGTTTTAAACAAAGGGAATCAAGACTTCTGTGGAGTTTTGAGGGAGGAGTCGGGGTTGCTCTCTAGGCCCTGCAGGAAAAGAAGGGCCTCATATGTCGATGTCGGGGGTAATCTCATGGTGTTTTCTCGACCTGCAACTAGACATGTGGAGTTTCTCTCGAGCGACAACGGGGAGCTCAGGGAGCCTCTCTTGTGTCCCCAGGGAAGTCCAATCCCCACTCGAGCAGCGAGGATGGCCCAGGAGTCTCCCGATTTATGGCAGTGGAATCGGCTTCAAGACGTGTTGAACGGGGTATCTCGAGGTGTTTCTCGTGTTGCTGTAATAATCCCTAGGTTCCATAACCTTGTGTTGGTGACCTCTGGCAGTTTCCCTTGGTGTCTATGAGAATGGGGAATACTGTGTAGTTGAAAGGGTTGTCTTGGGATTCCCCTGGGTTCAGTGCCATGGAAGAGAGACACATGTGATGTTGAGGGGGGAATCTCAGGCTTCCTCTCCTGTTCTGACATCGATCTCGGGGTCTTTGGGGGTTCTGAACAGGGAGTTAGGCCTCTCCTTGTGTGGAGGCACTGAACTCTACTTTTCTCTCGAGTTGTTCATGGAGTGTCAGGCCACTTGTCGAGTTGTCTTTCGAACCAGAGGCAATTTCGAGAGGATGCACCCAGTGTGTCAGTGCACCTTCATGTGTTGACTTCATCCTCGGGGTTCCATTGGAAAAGGTGCACAGGCAATGGGACCTCTCTGGAGTTGCTGGGAAAATCGGTGTCTTTTGGAATGTGACACGAACCACGAGCCTTCCTCTCGAGTTTCCAAGTGAGAAGGGCCTCCTTCTGAGGTTTGATGGAAGGTCGGGTCCCTTTCCAGGCATTGCAGGTGTATTGACCCACATGTCGAGATCAGGAGGTAAGAATTGGCTCAGAGAAAGTTGTGCCAGGATCCTCGGTGTTCCTCTCCACTGAGACCGCTATGTTGGGCCACATTTGCTATTTCCTCAAGGCTGTCTATATCCGTTTCGATAATCCAATGGGTTTGTGATATTTCTCTCAACTCGGTGCAGCGGGACATGGCCTCCTCCTGCGGTTACTGGGCAACCACATGGTTATTCTCGACTTACGGCAGGATTCTTGAGTTATGACCTGGAACTCAGCAAGCTTCTCCTCTCGCCCTATGGAAGACAAATCTCCATTCCAAATGGCATGGGAGAGCTGGGGATTGCTCTCCAAGCCCTGCAGGGAAAAGAGACTTCTTCTAGTCTTCTAGGCGTGTGTTCAGAAACTCCATGTTCCGCTTAGGGGCCCTAGGTATCTTGTGGGTTCATTCAAGCTTCAGCCGTGGAGTCTGGCCACGTTTCTAGTTGAAACACAGAACTCCTCTCTCCTCTCGAGTCCACAAGGCTAGCTCTTGAAGCCCATTGTTTAAAAAAAGTAAAAGGCAATCAAGCCTTCTGTGAAGTTTTGAGAGAGGACTCGTGTCTGCTCTCTAGGCCCTGTAGGAAATGAAGGGCCTCATGTGGTGATGTTAGTGGAATCTCATGGTGTTTCCTCGACATGCGGCTCGATGTTTGACATTTCTCTCGAGCTTCGACGGGAACCTCAGGGAGCCTCTCTTGTGTCCCCAGCGAAGTCCAGTCCCCTTTGGAGTTGCGAAGAGTTCCCGGGATGGCTCTCCATTCACGGCAGGGGAATCGGGCTTCAGAATGCGTTGAAGGGGGTATCTCAAGTGTTTCTCGAGTTCCTGTAAGAAAGCCTAGTTTGTCTGGGCTTGTGAGGGTGACCTCGGGTAGCTTCCCTTGGTGCCTATCAGAATGGGCAATACTGTGCAGTTGAGAGGGTTGTCTTGGGATTCCACTGGGTTCAGTGCCATGGAATAGGGCCACATCTCAAGGTGAGGTGGAAATCTCAGGCTTCCTCTCCTGTTCTGACATGGATCTCCTTGTCTTTCGGGGTTCTGAACAGGGAGTTAGTCCTCGCCTTGTGTGGAGGCACGGAACTCCGCTTTCCTATCGAGGTGTTCATGGAGTGTTAGGCCCCTTGTCGAGTTGTCCTTTGAACCAGAGGCAATTTCGAGAGGATGCACCCAGTGTGTCAGTGCTCCTTCGTGTGGTGACTTCATCCTCGGGGTTCCATTGAAAAAGGTGCACAGGCATTGGGACTTCTCTGGAGTTGACGGGGAAATCGGTGTCTTTCGGAATGTAGCATGAACCACGAGGCCTCCTCTAGAGTTTCCAAGTGAGAAGGGCCTCCTGCTGAGGTTTGATAGAAGGTAAGGTCCCTTTCCAAGCATAGTAAGGGTATCGACCTTCATGTCGAGATCAGGAGGGAAGAAAGGGCTCAGAGAAAGTTGTGCCAGGAACCTCGGTGTTCCTCTCCACTGAAACCGGTATGTTGGGCCACATATGCTGTTTCCTCAAGGCTGTCTGTTTCCGTTTTTAGGATCCAATGGGTTCGTGGTATTTTTCTTAACTCCATGTAGTGGGACATGGCCTCCTCCGGCGATGACTGGGCAATGACGTGTTTATTCTCGACTTATGGCAGGATTCTCGAGTTGCGACCTGGAACTCAGCGAGCCGCTCCTGTGGCACCAGGGAAGATCAATCTCCATTCCAAATGGCGTGGGAGAGCTGGAGAATGCTCTCGAGTCGCTGCAGGGCAAAAAGACCTCTTCTAGTCTTTTAAGCGTGTGTCCAGAAACTCCGTGTTCCCCTTCAGGGGCGATAGGGTTCCCGGAGTTGCATTCAAGTCTCAGCCAGGGAATCAGGCCTCGTCTCCAGTTGAAGCAGAATACTCCTCTGTCCTCTTGAGTGACCAAGGCAAGCTCTTGAAACCCATTTTGTTAAAAGAAAGGTAATCAAACCTTCTGTGGAGTTTTGACAAAGGACTCGTGTCTGCTCTCTAGGCCCTGCAGGAAAAGAAGGGCCTCATGTGGTGATGTTAGTGGCATCTCATGGTGTTTCCTCGAGATGCGGCTGGACGTTCGGCATTTCTCTCGAGCTTCGACGGGGACCTCAGGGAGCCTTTCTTCTGTCCCCAGGGAAGTCCAGTCCCCATTGGAGTAGCGAAGAGTGCCCGGGATGGCCCTCCATTCACGGTTGGGAAATCGGGCTTCTGAACATATTGAAGGGGGAATTTCAAGGTGTTTCTCGAGTTGCTGTAAGAAAGCCTAGGTTGTCTGGACTTGTGACGGTGACCTCTGGCAGCTTCCCTTGGTGCCTATGAGAATGGGAAATACTGTGCAGTTGAGAGAGTTGTCTTGGGATTCCACTGGGTTCAGTGCCATAGAAGAGGGCCACATCTGGAGGTGAGGAGGGAATCTCAGGCTTCCTCTACTGTTCTGAAATCGATCACCAGGTCTTTGGGGGTTCTGAACAGGGAGTTAGGCCTTGCCTTGTGTGGAGCCACGGAACTCCACTATCCTCTCGAGGTGTTCATGGAGTGTCAGGCCGCTTGTCGAGTTGTCCTTGGAAAGAGAAGCTCTTTCGGGAGGAAGCACCCAGTGTGTCAGTGCTCGTTCGTGTGGTGACTTCATCCTCGGGGTGCCATTGGAAAAGCTGGGCATGTATTGGGACTTCTCTTGAGTTGACGGGAAACTCGGTGTCTTTCGGAAGGTAGCACGAACCACGAGGCTTCCTCTCGAGTTTCCAAGTGAGAAGGGCCTCCTGCTGATGTTTGGTGAAAGGTCGGGATACCTTTCCAGGCATAGCGGGGGGATTGACACCCATATCGAGATCAGGAGGTAAGAAGGGGTTCAGAAGAAAATGTGCCAGGTTCCTCGGTGTTCCTCTCCAAAGAGATCGGTATGTTGGGCCACATATGCTGTTTCCTCAAGGCTGTCTGTTTCCGTTTCAATGATCCAATAGGTTCGTGGTATTTCTCTCAACTCGGTGCAGTGGGACATGTCCTCTTCCGGCGATGACTGGGCAACCACGTGGTTATTCTGGACTTACGGCGGGATTCTCGAGTTAGGACCTGGAACTCAGTGAGCCGGTCGTGTGGCCCCAGGGAAGATCAATCTCCATTCCAAATGGCATGGAAGAGCTGGGGAATGCTCTCGAGTCGCTGAAGGACAAAAAGACCTCTTCTAGTCTTCTAGGCGTGTGTCCAGAAACTTTGTGTTCCCTTTCAGGGGCGCTAGGGTTCCCGGGCTTGAATTCAAGATTCAGCCGGGGAATCAGGCCTCGTCTCGAGTTGAAACAAAGTACTCCTCTGTCCTCTCGAGTGACCAAGGCAAGCTCTTGAAACCCATTTTGTTCAAAGAAAGGCCATCAAGCCTTCTGTGGAGTTTTGAGAGAGGACTCGTGTCTGCTCTCTATGCCCTGCAGGAAAAGAAGGGCCTCATGTGGTGATGTCAGTGGAATCTCATGGTGTTTCCTCGAGATGCGGCTCAACGTTTGGCATTTCTCTCGACCTTCACCGGGTACCTCAGGAAGCCTCTCTTGTGACCCCAGGGAAGTCCAGTCCCCATTGGAGTAGCGAAGAGTGCCCGGGATGGCTCTCCATTCAAGGCAGGGGAATCGGGCTTCAGGACGTGTTGAAGGGGGTATCTCAAAGTGTTTCTCGA
>SJYM01009220.1:34611-53298 GCA_006410775.1 Tragelaphus imberbis
TCTAGGCCCTGCAGGAAAAGAAGGGCCTCATATGTTGATGTCCGGGGTAATCTCATGGTGTTTTCTCAAGCTGCAATTCGACTTGTGTCGTTTCTCTTGAGCTACGACGGGGAGCTCAGGGAGCCTCTCTTGTGTCCCCAGGGAAGTTCAGTCCCCACTCGAGCACCGAGGACGGCCCGGGATGTCTCCCGATTCATGGCAGTGGAATCGGGCTTCAAGACGTGTTGAATGGGGTATCTCGAGGTGTTTCTCGAGTTGCACTAAGAATCCCTAAGTTCCCTAAGCTTGTGTCGGTGACCTCTGGCAGTTTCCCTTGGTGCCTATGAGAATGGGGAATACTGTGCAGTTGAGAGAGTTGTCTTGGGATTCCCCTGGGTTCAGTGCCATGGAAGAGGGCCACATGTGGTGGTGAGGCGGGAATCTCAGGCTTCCTCTCCTGTTCTGACATAGATCTTGGGGTCTTTGGGGTTTCTGAACAGGGAGTTAAGCCTCGTCTTGTGTGGAGGCACGAAACTCCCTTTTCCTATCGAGGTGTTCATGGAGAGTCAGGCCTCTTGTCGAGTTGTCCTTCGAACCAGAGGCAATTTCGAGAGGATGCACCCAGTGTGTCCGTGCTCCTTCGTGTGGTGACTTCATCCTCGGAGTTCCATTGGAAACGGTGCACAGGCATTGGGACTTCTATGGAGTTAACGGGGAAATCTGTGTTTTTGGGAATGTGGCACAAACCACGAGGCTTCCTCTCCAGTTTCCAAGTGACAAGAGCTTCCTGCTGAGGTTTGATGGAAGGTCGGGTCCCTTTCGAGTCATAACAGTGGTATTGACCCTCATGTCGAGATCAGGAGGGAAGAAAGGGCTCAGAGAAAGTTGTGCCAGGAACCTCGGTGTTCCTCTCCACTGAGACAGGTATGTTGGGCCACATTTGCTATATCCTCAAGGCTGTCTATTTCCGTTTCGATAATCCAGTGGGTTCGTGGTATTATTCTGAACTCGGCGCAGCGGGACATGGCCTCCTCTGGCGTTTACTGGGCAATCATCTGGTTATTCTTTACTTACGGTGGGATTCTCGAGTTACGACCCGGAACTCAGCGAGCCTCTCCTGTCGCCCTATGGAAAACCAATCTCCATTCCAAATGGCATGGGAGAGCTGGGGATTGCTATCCAGGCCCTGCAGGGCAAAGAGACCTCTTCTAGTCTTCTAGACGTGTGGCCAAAATCTCCATTTTCCGCTTCAGGGGCGCTAGGTATCTCGTGGGTTCATTCAAGCTTCAGCCATGGAGTCTGGCCACGTTTCTACTTGAAACAAAGAACTCCTCTCTCCTCTCGAGTCGACAAGTCTAGCTCTTGAAGCCCATTGTTTAAAAAAAGTGAAATGCGATCAAACCTTCTGTGGAGTTTTGAGAGTGGACTCGGGGTTTCTCTCTAGGCCATGGAGGAAAAGAACGGCCTCATTTGGCAAAGTCCGGGGAATCTCAAAGTGTTTTCTGGAGCTGCGTCTCGACGTTTGGTGTTTCCCTCGAGCTATAACAGGGGAACTCAGGGAGCCTCTTTTCTGTCTCCAGAGAATTCCAGTGCCCATTGAAGTAGCGAGGACGTCCCAGGATGTCTCTCTAGACACGGCAGGGGTATCGGGCTTCAAGAAGTGTTGAACGGGGTATCTCAAGGTGTTTCTCAAGTTGCTGAAAGAAAGCCTAGTTTGTCTGAGCTTGTGATGGTGACCTCTGGCAGCTTCCCTTGGTGCCTGTGATAATGGACAGTACTGTTCAGTTGAGAGGGTTGTCTTGGGATTCCAATGGGTTCAGTGCCATGGAATAGGGCCACATCTGGAGGTGAGGTGGGAATCTCAGGCTTCCTCTCCTGTTCTGACATCGATCTCCGCGTCTTTGGGGGTTCTGAACAGGGAGTTAGGCCTCGCCTTGTGTGGAACCACGGAATTCCACTATCCTCTCGAGGTGTTCATAGAGTGTCAGGCCACTTGTCAAGTTTTCCTTGGTACCAGAGGCTCTTTCGGGAGGATGCACCCAGTGTGTCAGTGCTCCTTCGTGTGGTGACTTCATCCTTGGGGTTCCATTGGAAAAGGTGGGCAGGTATTGGGACTTCTCTTGAGTTGACGGGAAACTCTGTGTCTTTCGGAATGTGACACGAACCACGAGGCTTCCTCTCGAGTTTCCAAGTGAGAAGGGCCTCCTGCTGAGTTTTTCTGTAAGGTCGGGTTACCTTTCCAGGCATAGCGGGGGGATTGACACTCATGTCGAGATCAGGAGGGAAGAAGGGGCTAAGAAGATGATGTGCCAGGTACTTCGGTGTTCCTCTCCAAAGAGACCGGTATGTTGGGCCACATATGCTGTTTCCTCAAGGCTGTCTGTTTCCGTTTCGTTGATCCAGTTGGTTCGTGCTATTTCTCTCAACTCGGTGCAGTGGGACTTGGCCTCCTCCGGTGATGACTGGGCAACCACGTGGTTATTCTTGACTTACGGCTGGATTCTTGAGTTATGACCTGGAACTCAGCGAGCCGCTCGTGTGGCCCAAGGGAAGAACATTCTCCATTCCAAATGGCATGGGAGAGCTGGGGATTGCTCTCCACGCCCTGCAGGGCAAAGTTACCTCTTCTAGTTTTCTAGGCCTGTGTCCAGAAACTCCATGTTCCGCTTCAGGGGCGCTAGGTATCTCGTGGGTTCATTCAAGCTTCAGCCGTGGAGTCTGGACCCTTTTCTAGTTTAAACAAAGAACTCCTCTCTCCTCTTGAGTCGACAAGGCTAGCTCTTGAAGCCCTTTGTTTAAAAAAAGGAAAAGGCAATCAAGCCTTCTGTGGAGTTTTGAGAGTGGACTCGGGGTTTCTCTCTAGGCCATGGAGGAAAACAACGGCCTCATGTGGCGATGTCCGGGGAATCTCAAGGTGTTTTCTGGAGCTGCGTCTCCACGTGTGGTGTTTCTCTCGACATTTGATAGGGAACTCAGGGAGCCTCCCTTCTGTCCCCATGGAATTCCAGTGCCCATTGTAGTACGAGGACGGCCCAGGCTGTCTCTCTAGTCACGACAGGGGTATAGGGCTTCAAGAAGTGGTATCAGGACTTCTCTTGAGTTCACGGGAAACTCGGTGTCTTTCGGAATATGGCACGAACCACGAGGGTTCCTCTGCAGTTACCAAGTGAGACCGGCCACCTCCTGAGATGGGAAAGGAAGTGCGGTATCCCTTTCCAGACAAAGCAGTGGGACCAACCCTCATGTCAAGATCAAGAGGGAAGAAGAGGCTCAGTGGAAGCTGTGCTGGAACCTTGGTGTTCTTCTCCAATGAGACCCCTATGTTGGGCCATTTTTGAAGTTTCCTCTAGGCTGACTAGTTCCGTTATGATGATCCAGTGGGTTCGTGGGATTTTTCTCTATAGGCTGCATCAGTAAATGGTTTCCTTTGGCGGTGACTGGGCAACCACATGGTTATTATTGACTTAGGGCGAGATTGTCGAGTTGCCACCCAGAACTCAGGGAGCCACTCATGTGGCCCCAGGGAAGACCCATATCCATTCCAAATGGCGTGAAAGAGCTGAGGATTGCTCTGGAGTCGCTGTAGGCCAAAGAGACCTCTTCTATTTCTCTTATCGTGTGTTCAGAAACTCTGTGTACCCCTTCTGGGGCACTAGGGATCTCCTGGTTGCATTCAAGCTTCAGCAGGGGAGTCAGACATTGTCTTGTTTTGAAACGAAGAACCCCCCTCTCCTCTTGAGTGGCCAAGGCTGGCTCTTGAAGCCCATTGTGTTAAACAAAGGGAATCAAGCCTTCTGTAGAGTTTTGAAAGAGGACTCGGGGTTGCTCTCTAGGCCCTGCAGGAAAAGAAGGGCCTCATATGTCGATATCGGGGGTAATCTCATGGTGTTTTCTCGAGTTGCAACTCGACTTGTGTCGTTTCTCTTGAGCTACGACGGGGAGCTCAGGGAGCCTCTCTTGTGTCCCCAGGGAAGTCCAGTCCCCACTCGAGCAGCGAGGACGGCCCGGGATGTCTCCCGATTCATGGCAGTGAAATCGGGCTTACAGACGTGTTCAACGGGGTATCTCGAGGTGTTTATCGAGTTGCTTTAGGAATCCCTAGGTTCCCTAAGCTTGTGTCGGTAACCTCTGGCAGTTTCCCTTGGTGCCTATGAGAATGGAGAATACTGTGCAGTTGAGAGGGTTGTCTTGGGATTCCCCTGGGTACAGTGCCATGGAAGAGGGCCACATGTGATGTTGAGGCGGGAATCTCAGGCTTCCTCTCCTGTTGTGACATCGATCTCAGGGTCTTTGGGGGTTCTGAACAAGGAATTATGCCTCGCCTTGTGTGGAGGCAGGAAACTCCGCTTTGTTCTCGAGGTGTTCATGGAGTGTCATGCCACTTGTCGAGTTGTCCTTCGAACCAGAGGCAATTTCGAAAGGATGCACCTAGTGTGTCACTGCCCCTTCGTGTGGTGACTTCATCATCGGGGTTACATTGGAAAAGGTGCACAGGCATTGGGACTTCTCTGGAGTTGACTGGGAAATCGGTGTCTTTCGGAATGTGGCACGAACCACTAGGCTTCCTCTCGAGTTTCCACTTGAGAAGGGCCTCCTGCTGAGTTTTGATGGAAGGTCGGGTCCCTTTCCAGGCATAGCAGGGCTATTGACCTTCATGTCGAGATCAGTAGGGAAGAAAGGGCTCAGAGAAAGTTATACCAGGAAGCTCGATGTTCCTCTCCACTGAGACCAGTAGGTTGGGCCACATTTGCCATTTCCTCAAGGCTGTCTATTTCCGTTTCGATAATCCAATGGGTTCGTGGGATTTCTCTCAACTCGGTGCAGCGGGACATGGCCTCCTCTGGTGTTTTCTGGGCAACCACGTGGTTATTCTCGACTTACGGCGGGATTCTCGAGTTACGACCCGGAACTCAGCAAGCCTCTCCTGTCGCCCATGGAAGACCAATCTCCATTCCAAATGTCATGGGTGAACTGTGGATTGCTCTCCAGGCCCTGCAGGGCAAAGAGACCTCTTCTAGTCTTCTAGGCGTGTCAAGAAAATCCATGTTCCTCTTCAGGGGCGCTAGGTATCTCGTGGATTCATTCAAGCTTCAGCCGTGGAGTCTGGACACGTTTCTTGTTGAAACAAAAAACTACTCTCTAATCTCGAGTCGACAAGGCTAGCTCTTGAAACCCATTGTGTTAAAAGAAAGCCCATCAAGACTACTGTGGAGTTTTGAGAGAGGACTCGTGTCTGCTCTCTAGGCCCTGCAGGAAAAGAAGGTCCACATGTGGTGATGTCATGGAATCTCATGGTGTTTCCTCGAGATGCGGCTCGACGTTTGGCATTTCTGTCGAGCTTCAACAGGGACCTCAAGTAGCCTATCTTGTGTCCCCAGGGAAGTCCAGTCCCGATTGGAGTAGCGAAGAGTGCCTGGGATGGCTCTCCCTTCACGGCAGGCGAATCGGGCTTCAGGACATGTTGAAGGGGGTATCTCAAGGTGTTTCTCGAGTTGCTGTAAGAAAGCCTAGGTTGTCTGGGCTTGTGACCGTGACGTCTGGCAGCTTCCCTTGGTGCCTGTCAGAAGGGATAATACTGTGCACTTGAGAGGGTTGTCTTGGGATTCACCTGGGTTCAGTGCCATGGAAGAGGGTCTCATGTGGAGGTGAGGCGGGAGTCTCAGGCTTCTTCTTCTGTTCAGACATCGATCTCGGAGTCTTTGCGGGTTTTGAACAGGATGTTAGGCCTCACCTTGTGTGGAGGCATGGAAAGCCGCTTTCCTCTCGAGGTGTTCATGGGGTATCAGGCCACTTCTCGAGTTGTCCTTGGAATCAGAGGATCTTTCAGGAGGATGCACCCCGGGTGTGAGTGCCCCTTCATGTGGTGACTTCATCCTCTGGGTTCCATTGGAAAAGGTGCTCAGGCATCGGGATTTCTCTTGAGTGGACGGGGAAATCGGTGTCTTTCGGAATGTGGCACGAACCACGAGGGTTCCTCTGCAGTTACCAAGTGAGACCGGCCTCCTCCTGAGATGGGACAGGAAGGTCGGTATCCCTTTCCAGACAAAGCAGTGGGACCGACCCTCATGTCAAGATCAAGAGGGAAGAAGGGGCTCAGAGGAAGTTGTGCTGGAACCTTGGTGTTCTTCTCCAATGAGACCCCTATGTTGGGCCATATTTGAAGTTTCCTCTAGGCTGACTAGTTCCGTTACGATGATCCAGTGGGTTCGTGGGATTTCTCTCTATAGGCTGCATCGGGAAATGGCTTCCTTTGGCGGTGACTGGGCAACCACGTGGTTATTATTGACTTACGGCGGGATTCTCGAGTTGCCACCCAGAACTCAGGGAGCCACTCATGTGGCCCCAGGGAAGACCCATGTCCATTCCAAATGGCGTGGGAGAGCTGGGGATTGCTCTGGAGTCGCTGCAGGCCAAAGAGACCTCTTCTACTTCTCTTAGCGTGTGTTCAGAAACTCTGTGTTCCCCTTCTGGGGCACTAGGGATCTCCTGGTTGCATTCAAGCTTCAGCAGGGGAGTCAGACATCGTCTCGTTTTGAAACGAAGAACCCCCCTCTCCTCTCGAGTGGCCAAGGCTGGCTCTTGAAGCCCATTGTGTTAAACAAAGGGAATCAAGCCTTCTGTGGAGTTTTGAGAGAGGACTCGGGGTTGCTCTCTAGGCCCTGCAGGAAAAGAAGGGCCTCATATGTCGATGTCGGGGGTAATCTCATGGTGTTTTCTCGAGCTGCAACTCGAAGTGTGGCGTTTCTCTCGAGCTACGACGGGGAGCTCAGGGAGCCTCTCTTGTGTCCCCAGGGAACTCCAGTCCCCACTCGAGCAGCGAGGACGGCCCGGGATGTCTCCCGATTCATGGCAGTGGAATCGGGCTTCAAGACGTGTTGAAGGGGGTATCTCGAGGTGTTTCTCGAGTTGCTGTCAGAATCCCTAGGTTCCCTAAGCTTGTGTCGGGGACTTCTAGCAGTTTCCCTTGGTGCCTATGAGAATGGGGAATACTGCGCAGTTGAGAGGGTTGTCTTTGGATTCCCCTGGGTTCAGTGCCATGGAAGAGGGCCACATGTGGTTTTGAGGCGGGAATCTCAGGCTTCCTCTCCTGTTCTGACATCAATCTCCGGGACTTTGGGGGTTCTGAACAGGGAGTTAGACCTCGCCTTGTGTGGAGGCATGGAACTCCGCTTTCCTCTCGAGGTGTTCATGGAGTGTCAGGCCAGTTGTCGAGTTGTCCTTCGAACCAGAGGCAACTTCGAGAGGATGCACCCAGTGTGTCAGTGCTCCTTCGTGTGGTGACTTCATCCTCGAGGTTCCATTGGAAAAGGTGCACAGGCATTCAGACTTCTCTGGAGTTGACGGGGAAATCGGTGTCTTTCGGAATGTGGCACGAACCACGAGGCTTTCTCTCGAGTTTCCAAGTGAGAAGGGCCTCCTGCTGAGGTTTGATGGAAAGTCGGGTCCCTTCCCAGGCATAGCAGGGGTATTGACCCTCATGTCGAGTTCAGGAGGGAAGAAAGGGCTCAGAGAAAGTTGTGCCAGGAACCTCGGTGTTCCTCTCCACTGAGACCGGTATGTTAGGCCACATTTGCTATTTCCTCAAGGCTGTCTATTTCCGTTTCGAAAATCCAATGGGTTCGTGGTATTTCTCTCAACTCGGTGCAGCGGGACATGGCCTCCTCTGGCGTTTACTGGGCAACCACGTGGTTATTCTCGACTTACGGCGGGATTCTCGAGTTACGACCCGGAACTCAGCGAGCCTCTCCTGTCGCCCTATGGAAGACCAATCTCCATTACAAATGGCATGGGAGAGCTCAAGATTGCTCTCCAGGCAATGCAGGGCAAAGAGACCTCTTCTAGTCTTCTAGGCGTGTGTCCAGAAACTCCATGTTCTGCTTCAGGGGCGCTAGGTATCTCGTGGGTTCATTCAATCTTCAGCCGTGGAGTCTGGCCACGTTTCTAGTTGAAACAAAGAACTCCTCTCTCCTCTCGAGTCGACAAGGCTAGCTCTTGAAGCCCATTGTTTAAGAAAAGGAAAAGGCAATCAAGCCTTCTGTGGAGTTTTGAGAGTGGACTCGGGGTTTCTCTCTAGGCCATGGAGGAAAAGAACGGCCTCATGTGGCGATGTCCGGGGAATCTCAAGGTGTTTTCTGGAGCTGCGTCTCGACGTGTGGTGTTTCTCTCGAGGTATGACGGGGAACTCAGGGAGCCTCTCTTCTGTCCCCAGGGAATTCCAGTGCCCATTGTAGTAGAGAGGACGGCCCAGGATATCTCTCTAGTGTTGGCAGGGGTATCGGGCTTCACGAAGTGTTGAATGGGATATCTCGAGGTGTTTCTCGAGTTGCTGTAAGAATCCCTCGGTTCCCTGGGCGTGTGATGGTGACCTCTGGCAGCTTCCCTTGGTGCCTATGAGAATGGGACAATACTGTGCAGTTGAGAGGGTTGTCTTGGGATTCCACTGGGTTCAGTGCCATGGAAGAGGGCCACATCTGGAGGTGAGGCGGGAATCTCAGGCTTCCTCTCCTGTTCTGACATCGATCTCCGGGTCTTTGGGGGTTCTGACCAGGGAGTTGGGCCTCCCCTTGTGTGGAGCCATGGAACTCCACTATCCTCTCCAGGAGTTTGTGGAGTGTCAGGCCCCTTGTCGAGTTGTCCTTGAAACCAGAGGCTCTTTCGTGAGGATGCATCCAGTGTGTCAGTGCTCCTTTTTGTGGTGACTTCATCCTCGGGGTGCCATTGGAAAAGGTGGGCAGGTATTGGGATTTCTCTTGAGTTGACGGGGAACTCGGTGTCTTTCGGAATGTCGCACGAACCACGAGGCTTCCTCTCGAATTTCCAAGGGAGAAGGGCCTCCTGCTGAGGTTTGGTGGAAGGTCGGGATACCTTTCAAGGCATAGCGGGGGGATTGACACTCATGTCGAGATCAGAAGGGAAGCAGGGGCTCAAAAGACGATGTCCCATTTACCTCGGTGTTCCTCTCCAAAGAGACCGGTATGTTGGGCCACATATGCTGTTTCCTCAAGCCTGTCTGTTTCCGTTTCGATGATCCAATGGGTTCGTGGAATTTGTCTCAACTCGGTGCAGTGGGACATGGCCTCCTCCGGCGATGACTGGGCAACCACGTGGTTATTCTCGACTTACGGCGGGATTCTCGAGTTACGACCTGGAACTCAGCGAGCCGCTCGTGTGGCGCCAGGGAAGATCAATCTCCATTCCAAATGGAGTGGGAGAGCTGGGGAATGCTCTCGAGTCGCTGCAGGGCAAAAAGACTTCTTCTAGTCTTCTAGGCGTGTGTCCAGAAACTCCGTGTTCCCCTTCAGGGGCGCTAGGGTTCCCGGGGTTGCATTCAAGATTCAGCCGGGGAATCACGCCTCGTCTCCAGTTGAAACAAAGTACTCCTCTGTCCTCTCGAGTGGCCAAGGCAAGCTCTTGAAACCCATTGTGTTAAAAGAAAGGCAATCAAGCCTTCTGTGGAGTTTTGAGAGAGGACTCGTGTCTGCTCTCTAGGCCCTGCAGGAAAAGAAGGGCCTCATGTGGTGATGTCAGTGGAATCTCATGGTGTTTCCTCGAGATGCGGCTTGACGTTTGGCATTTCTCTCGATCTTCGACGGGGACCTGAGGGAGCCTCTCTTGTGTCCCCAGGGAAGTCCATTCCCCATTGCAGTAGAGAAGAGTGCCCGGGATGGCTCTCCATTCACGGCAGGGGAATCGGGCTTCAGGACGTGTTGAAGGGGTTATCTCAAGGTGTTTCTCGAGTTGCTGTCAGAAAGCCTAGGTTGTCTGGGCTTGTGACGGTGACCTCTGGCAGCTTCCCTTGGTGCCTATGAGAAGGGATAATACTGTGCACTTGAGAGGGTTGTCTTGGGATTCACCTGGGTTCAGTGCCATGGAAGAGCGTCTCATGTGGAGGTGAGGCGGGAATCTCAGGCTTCTTCTGTTCAGACATCGATCTCGGAGTCTTTGGGGGTTTTCAACAGGATGTTAGGCCTCACCTTGTGTGGAGGCATGGAAAGCCGCTTTCCTCTCTAGCTGTTCATGGGGTATTGGGCCACTTGCCGAGTTGTCCTTGGAACCAGAGGCTCTTTCTGGAGGATGCACCCCGGGTGTGAGTGCCCCTTCGTGGGGTGACTTCATCCTCTGGGTTCCATTGGAAAAGGTGCTCAGGCATCGGGATTTCTCTTGAGTGGACGGGGAAATCGGTGTCTTTCAGAATGTGGCACGAACCACGAGGGTTCCTCTGCAGTTGCCAAGTGAGACCGGCCTCCTCCTGAGATGGGACAGGAAGGTCGGTATCCCTTTGCAGACAAAGCAGTGGGACCGACCCTCATGTCAAGATCAAGAGGAAAGAAGGGACTCAGAGGATGTTGTGCTGGAACCTTGGTGTTCTTCTCCAATGAGACCCCTAGGCTGGGACATATTTGAAGTTTCCTCTAGGCTGACTAGTTCCGTGACGATGATCCAGTGGGTTCGTGGGATTTCTCTCTATAGGCTGCATCGGGAAATGGCTTCCTTAGACGGTGACTGGGCAACTACGTGGTTATTATTGACTTACGGCGGGATTCTCGAGTTGCAACCCAGAACTCAGAGAGCCACTCATGTGGCCCCAGGGAAGACCCATGTCCATTCCAAATGGCGTGGAAGAGCTGAGGATTGCTCTGGAGTCGCTGCAGGCCAAAGAGACCTCTTCTACTTCTCTTAGCGTGTGTTCAGAAACTCTGTGTTCCCCTTCTGGGGCACTAGGGATCTCCTGGTTGCATTCAAGCTTCAGCAGGGGAGTCAGACATCGTCTCCTTTTGAAACGAAGAACCCCCCTCTCCTCTCGAGTGGCCAAGGCTGGCTCTTGAAGCCCATTGTGTTAACCAAAGGGAATCAAGCCTTTTGTGGAGTTTTGAGAGAGGACTCGGGGTTTCTCTCTAGGCCCTGCAGGAAAAGAAGGGCCTCATATGTGGATGTCGGGGGTAACCTCATGGTGTTTTCTCGAGCTGCAACTCGAAGTGTGGCGTTTCTCTCAAGCTACGACGAGGATCTCAGGGAGCCTCTCTTGTGTCCCCAGGGAAGTCCAGTCCCCACTCGAGCAGCAAGGATGGCCCGGGATATCTCCCGATTCATGGCAGTGGAATCGGGCTTCAAGACGTGTTGAAGGGGGTATCTAGAGGTGTTTCTCGAGTTGCTGTCAGAATCCCTAGGTTCCCTAACCTTGTGTCGGGGACTTCTAGCAGTTTCCCTTGGTGCCTATGCGAATGGGGAATACTGCGCGTTGAGACGGTTGTCTTTGGATTCCCCTGGGTTCAGTGCCATGGAAGAGGGCCACATGTGGTTTTGACGCGGGAATCTCAGGCTTCCTCTCCTGTGCTGACATCAATCTCCGGGACTTTGGGGGTTCTGAACAGGGAGTTAGACCTCGCCTTGTGTGGAGGCATGGAACTCCGCTTTCCTCTCGAGGTGTTCATGGAGTGTCAGGCCAGTTGTCGAGTTGTCCTTCGAACCAGAGGCAACTTCGAGAGGATGCACCCAGTGTGTCAGTGCTCCTTCGTGTGGTGACGTCATCCTCGCGGTTCCATTGGAAAAGGTGCACAGGCATTCAGACTTCTCTGGAGTTGACGGGGAAATCGGTGTCTTTCGGAATGTGGCATGAACCACGAGGCTTTCTCTCGAGTTTCCAAGTGAGAAGGGCCTCCTGCTGAGGTTTGATGGAAAGTCGGGTCCCTTCGCAGGCATAGCAGGGGTATTGACCCTCATGTCGAGTTCAGGAGGGAAGAAAGGGCTCAGAGAAAGTTGTGCCAGGAATCTCGGTGTTCCTCTCCACTGAGACCGGTATGTTAGGCCACATTTGCTATTTCCTCAAGGCTATCTATTTCCGTTTCGAAAATCCAATGGGTTCGTGGTATTTCTCTCAACTCGGTGCAGCGGGACATGGCCTCCTCGGGCGTTTACTGGGCAACCACGTGGTTATTCTCGACTTACGGCGGGATTCTCGAGTTACGACCCGGAACTCAGCAAGCCTCTCCTGTCGCCCATGGAAGACCAATCTCCATTCCAAATGTCATGGGTGAACTGTGGATTGCTCTCCAGGCCCTGCAGGGCAAAGAGACCTCTTCTAGTCTTCTAGGCGTGTCAAGAAAATCCATGTTCCTCTTCAGGGGCGCTAGGTATCTCGTGGATTCATTCAAGCTTCAGCCGTGGAGTCTGGACACGTTTCTTGTTGAAACAAAAAACTACTCTCTAATCTCGAGTCGACAAGGCTAGCTCTTGAAACCCATTGTGTTAAAAGAAAGCCCATCAAGACTACTGTGGAGTTTTGAGAGAGGACTCGTGTCTGCTCTCTAGGCCCTGCAGGAAAAGAAGGTCCACATGTGGTGATGTCATGGAATCTCATGGTGTTTCCTCGAGATGCGGCTCGACGTTTGGCATTTCTGTCGAGCTTCAACAGGGACCTCAAGTAGCCTATCTTGTGTCCCCAGGGAAGTCCAGTCCCGATTGGAGTAGCGAAGAGTGCCTGGGATGGCTCTCCCTTCACGGCAGGCGAATCGGGCTTCAGGACATGTTGAAGGGGGTATCTCAAGGTGTTTCTCGAGTTGCTGTAAGAAAGCCTAGGTTGTCTGGGCTTGTGACCGTGACGTCTGGCAGCTTCCCTTGGTGCCTGTCAGAAGGGATAATACTGTGCACTTGAGAGGGTTGTCTTGGGATTCACCTGGGTTCAGTGCCATGGAAGAGGGTCTCATGTGGAGGTGAGGCGGGAGTCTCAGGCTTCTTCTTCTGTTCAGACATCGATCTCGGAGTCTTTGCGGGTTTTGAACAGGATGTTAGGCCTCACCTTGTGTGGAGGCATGGAACGCCGCTTTCCTCTCGAGGTGTTCATGGGGTATCAGGCCACTTCTCGAGTTGTCCTTGGAATCAGAGGATCTTTCAGGAGGATGCACCCCGGGTGTGAGTGCCCCTTCATGTGGTGACTTCATCCTCTGGGTTCCATTGGAAAATGTGCTCAGGCATCGGGATTTCTCTTGAGTGGATGGGGAAATCGGTGTCTTTCGGAATGTGACACAAACAACGAGGGTTCCTCTGCAGTTACCAAGTCAGACCGGCCTCTTTCTGAGATGGGACAGGAAGGTCGGTATCCCTTTCCAGACAAAGCAGTGGGACCGACCCTCATGTCAAGATCAAAAGGGAAGAAGGGGCTCAGAGAAAGTTGTGCTGGAACTTTGGTGTTCTTCTGCAATGAGACCCCTATGTTGGGCCATATTTGAAGTCTACTCTAGGCTGACTATTTTCGTTACGATGATCAAGTGGGTTCGTGGGATTTCTCTCTAGAGGCTGCATCGGGAAATGGTTTCCTTTGGCGGTGACTGGGCAACCACGTGGTTATTATTGACTTACGGCGGGATTCACGAGTTGCCACCCAGAACTCTGGGAGCCACTCATGTGGCCCCAGGGAAGACCCATGTCCATTCCAAATGGCGTGAGAGAGCTGGGGACTGCTCTGGAATCGCTGCAGGCCAAAGAGACCTCTGCTACTTCTCTTAGCGTGCGTTCAGAAACTCTGTGTGCCCCTTCTGGAGCACTAGGGATCTCCTGGTTGCATTCAAGCTTCAGCTGTGGAGTCAGACATCGTCTCGTTTTGAAACGAAAAACCCCCCTCTACTCTCGAGTGGCCAAGGCTGGCTCTTGAAGCCCATTGTGTTAAACAAAGGAAATCAAGCCTTTTCTGGAGTTTTGAGAGAGGACTCGGGGTTGTTCTCTAGGCCCTGCAGAAAAAGAAGGGCCTCATATGTTGATGTCCGGGGTAAACTCATGGTGTTTTTTCGAGCTGCAACTCGACGAGTGTCGTTTGTCTCGAGATACGACGGGGAGCTCAGGGAGCCTCTCTTGTGTCCCCAGGGAAGTCCAGTTCCCACTCGAGCAGTGAGGATGGCCGGGATGTCTCCCGATTCATGGCAGTGGAATTGGGCTTCAAGACGTGTTGAAGGGGGTATCTCGATGTGTTTCTCGAGTTGCTGTAAGAATCTCTAGGTTCCCTAAGCTTGTGTCTGTGACCTCTGGCAGTTTCCCTTGGTGCCTATGAAAATGGGGAATACTGTGCCGTTGAGAGGGTTGTCTTGGGATTCCTCTGGGTTCAGTGCCATGGATGAGTGCCACATGTGGTGTTGAGGCGGGAATCTTAGGCTTCTTCTCCTGTTCTGACATCGATCTCGGGGTCTTTGGAGGTTCTGAACAGGGAGTTAGGCTTCACCTGGTGTGGAGGCATGGAACTCCGCTTTCCTCTCGAGGTGTTGATGCAGTGTCAGGCCACTAGTCGAGTTGTCCTTCGAACCAA
Source organism: Tragelaphus imberbis (assembly GCA_006410775.1). NCBI lineage: Eukaryota > Metazoa > Chordata > Mammalia > Artiodactyla > Bovidae > Tragelaphus > Tragelaphus imberbis. Next base: position 48,884 of record SJYM01009220.1, read on the forward strand.
AGGCAATTTCCAGAGGATGCACCCAGTGTGTTAGTGCTCCTTCGTGTGGTGACTTCATCCTCGCGGTTCCATTGAAAAAGGTGCACAGGCATTGAGACTTCTCTGGAGTTGACGGGGAAATCGGTGTCTTTCGGAATGTGGCACGAACCACGAGGCTTCCTCTCGAGTTTCCAAGTGAGAAGGGCCTCCTGCTGAGGTTTGATGGAAGGTCGGGTCCCTTTCCAGGCATAGCAGGGCTATTGACCCTCATGTCGACATCAGGAGGGAAGAAAGGGCTCAGAGAAATTTGTGCCAGGATCCTCGCTGTTCCTCTCCACTGAGACCGGTATGTTGGGCCACATTTGCTATTTCCTCAAGGCTGTCTATTTCCGTTTCGATAATCCAATGGGTTCGTGGTATATCTCAACTCGGTGCATTGGGACATGGCCTCCTCTGGCATTTACTGGGCAACCACGTGGTTATTCTCGACGTACAGCGGGATTCTTGAGTTACGACCCGGAACTCAGCTAGCCTCTCCTGTCACCCTATGGAAGACCAATCTCCATTCCAAATGGCATGAGAGGGCTGGGGATTGCTCTCCAGGCCCTGGGGGCAAAGAGACCTCTTCTAGTTTTCTAGGCGTGTGTCCAGAAACTCCGTGTTCCCCTTCAGGGGCGCTAGGGTTCCAGGGGTTGCATTCAAGTTTCAGCCGGGGAATCAGGCCTCGTCTCGATTTGAAACAAAGTACTCCTCTGTCCTCTCGAGTGGCCAGGGCAAGCTCTTGAAACCCATTGTGTTAACAGAAAGGCAATCAAGCCTTCTGTGGAGTTTTGAGAGAGGAGTCGTGTCTGCTTTCTAGGCCCTGCAGGACAAAAAGGGCCTCATGGGGTGATGTCAGTGGCATGACATGGTGTTTCCTCGAGATGCGGCTCGACGTTTGGCATTTCTCTCGAGCTTCGACAGGGACCTTACGGAGCCTCTCTTGTGTCCCCAGGGAAGTCCAGTCCCCACTGGAGTAGCGAAGAGTGCCCAGGATGGCTCTCCATTCATGGCAGGGGAATCGGGTTTCAGGAGGTGTTGAAGGGGGTATCTCAAGGTGTTTCTCGAGATGCTGTAAGAAAGCCTAGGTTGTCTGGGCTTGTGACGGTGACCTCTGGCAGCTTCCCTTGGTGCCTATGAGAATGGGCAAAACTGTGCAGTTGAGAGGGTTGGCTTGGGATTCCACTGGGTTCAGTGCCATGGAAGAGGGCCACATCTGGAGGTGAGGCGGGAATCTCAGGCTTGCTCTCCTGTTCTGACATCGATCTCCGGGTCTTTGGGCGTTCTGAAAAGGGAGTTAGGCCTCGCCGTGTGTGGAGCCACGGAACTCCACTATCCTCTCGAGGTGTTCAAGGAGTGTCAGGCCCCTTGTAGAGTGTTCCTTAGAACCAGAGGCTATTTCGGGAGGGTGCACCCAGTGTGTCAGTGCTCCTTCGTGTGGTGACTTCATCCTTGGTGTTCCATTGGAAAAGGTGGGCCGGAATTGGGACTTCACTTGAGTTGACGGGAAACTCGGTGTCTTTTGGAATGTGGCACGAACCACGAGGCTTCCTCTAGAGTTTCCAAATGAGAAGGGCCTCCTGCTGAGGTTTGGTGGAAGGTCAGGATACCTTTCCAGGCATAGCGGTGGGATTGACACTCATGTCGTGATCAGGAGGGAAGAAGGGGCTCAGAAGAAGATGTGCCAGGTAGCTCGGTGTTCCTCTCCAAGGAGACAGGTATGTTGGGCCACATATGCTGTTTCCTCAAGGCTGTCTGTTTCCGTTTCAATGATCCAATGATTTCGTTGTATTTCTCTCAACTCGGTGCAGCGGGACATGGCCTCCTCTGTCGTTTACTGGGCAACAACATGGTTGTTCTCAACTTACGGCGGGATACTCGAGTTATGATCAGAACTCAGGGAGCCTCTCCTGTCACCCTATGGAAGACCAATCTCCATTCCAAATTGCATGGGAGAGCTGCGGATTGCTCTCCAGGCCCTGCAGGGAAAAGGGACCTCTTCTAGTATTCTTGGCGTGTGTCCAGAAACTCCTTGTTCCGCTTCAGGGGCGCTAGGTATCTCGTGGGTTCATTCAAGCTTAGCCGTGGAGTCTGGACATGTTTCTATTTGAAACAAAAAACTCGACTCTCCTCTCGAGTCGACAAGGCTAGCTCTTGAAGCCCATTGTTTAAAAAAAGGAAAAGGCAATCAAGCCTTCTATGGAGTTTTGAGAGTGGACTCGGGGTTTCTCTCTAGGCCATGGAGGAAAAGAACGGCCTCATGTGGCGATGTCCGGAGAATCTCAAGGTGTTCTCTGGAGCTGCGTCTCGACGTGTGGTGTTTCTCTCAATGTATGACGGGGAATTCAGGGAGCCTGTCTTCTGTCCCCAGGGGTTTCCAGTTCCCATTTTAGTAGCGAGGACGGCCCAGGATGTCTCTCTAGTCACAGCAGGGGTATCGGGGTTCAAGAAGTGTTGAAGGGGATATCTCAAGGTGTTTCTCGAGTTTCTGTAAGAATCCCTAGGTTCCCTGGCCCTGTGACGGTGACCTCTGGCAGCTTCCCTTGATGTGTATGAGAATGGGCAATACTGTGCAGTTGAGAGGGTAGTCTTGGGATTCCACTGGGTTAAGTGCCATGGAAGAGGGCCACATCTGGAGGTGAGGTGGGAATCTCAGGCTTCCTCTCCTGTTCTGACATCGATCTCCGGGTCTTTGGGGGTTCTGAACAGGGAGTTAGGCCTCGCCTTGTGTGGAGCCATGGAACTCCACTATCCTCTCGAAGTGTTCATGGAGTTTCAGGCCCCTTGTCGAGTTGTCCTTGGAACCAGAGGCACTTTCGGGAGGATGCACCCAGTATGCAAGTGCTCCTTCGTGTGGTGACTTCATTCTCGGTGTTCTGTTGGAAAAGATGGGCAGGTATTGGGACTTCTCTTGAGTTGACGGGAAACTCGGTGTCTTTCGGAATGTGGGACGAACCACGAGGCTTCCTCTCGAGTTTCCAAGTGAGAAGGGCCTTCTTCTGAAGTTTGGTGGAAGGTCAGGATACCTTTCCAGGCATAGCGGGGGGATTGACACTCATGTGGAGATCAGGAGGGAAGAATGGGCTCAGAAGAAGATGTGCCAGGTACCGCGGTGTTCCTCTTCAAAGAGACTGTTATGTTGGGCCACATATGCTGTTTCCTCAAGGCTGTCTGTTTCCGTTTCGATGATCCAATGAGTTCGTGGTATTTCTATCAACTCGTTGCCGTGGGACATGGCCTCTTCCGGCGATTACTGGCCATCCACGTGGTTATTCTCGACTTACGGCGGGACTCTTGAGTATTACCTGGAACTCAGCGAGCCGCTCGTGTGGCCCCAGGGAAGATCAATCTCAATTCCAAATGGTGTGGGTGAGCTGGGGAATGCTCTCGAGTCGCTGCAGGGCAAAAAGACCTCTTCTAATCTTCTAGGCGTGTGTTCAGAAACTCCGTGTTCCGCCTCAGGGGCGCTAGTCTTCCCAGGGTTGCATTTAAGATTCAACCGGAGAATCAGGCCTCGCCTCGAGTTGAAACAAAGTACTCCTCTGTCCTCTCGAGTGGAGAAGGCAAGCTCTTGAAACGCATTGTGTTAAAAGAAATGCAATCAAGCCTTCTGTGGAGTTTTGAGAGTGGACTCGGAGTTTCACTGTAGGCCATGGAGGAAAAGAACAGCCTCAGGTTGAGATGTCTGGGGAATACCAAGGTGTTTTCTGGAGCTGCGTCTCGACGTGTGGTGTTTCTCTCGAGGTATGATGGGGAACTCAGGGAGCCTCTCTTCTGTCCCCATTGAATTCCAGTGCCCATTGTAGTAGCGAGGACGGCCCAGGATGTCTCTCTAGTCACGGCATGGGTGTCGGGCTTCAAGAAGTGATGAAGGGGATATCTCAAGGTGTTTCTTGAGTTGCTGTAAGAATCCCTAGGTTCGCTGGGCCTGTGACGGTGACGTCTGGCAACTTCCCTTGGTGCCTATGAGAATNTCTAGTCACGGCATGGGTGTCGGGCTTCAAGAAGTGATGAAGGGGATATCTCAAGGTGTTTCTTGAGTTGCTGTAAGAATCCCTAGGTTCGCTGGGCCTGTGACGGTGACGTCTGGCAACTTCCCTTGGTGCCTATGAGAATGGGAAATACTGTGCAGTTGAGAGGGTTGTCTTGGGATTTCACTGGTTCAGTGCCATGGAAGAAGGTCACATCTGGAGGTGAGGGGGGAATCTCAGGCTTCTCCTTCTGTTCAGACATCAATCTAGGAGTCTTTGGGAGTTTTGATCAGGATTTTAGGCCTCACCTTGTATGGAGGCATGGAACGCTGCTTGCCTCTCGAGGCGTTCATGCGGTATCAGGCCACTTGTCGAGTTGTCCTTGGAACCAGAGGCTCTTTCGGGTGGATGCACCCCAGGTCTATT
>SJYM01009223.1:9364-47003 GCA_006410775.1 Tragelaphus imberbis
AAAAAAAAAAACAAACTTCACGACCTATATAATCACGATGGTGTCATCACTGACCTAGAACCAGACATCCTGGAATGTGAAGTCAAGTGGGCCATAGGAAACAACACTACGGACAAAGCTGGTGGAGGTGGAGGAATTCAAGTTGAGCTGTTTCAAATCTTGAAAGATGATGCTGTGAAAGTGCTGCACTCAATATGCCAGCAGATTTGGAAAACTCAGAAGTGGCCACAAGACTATAAAATTTTAATTTTCATTCCAATCCCAAAGAAAGACAATGCCAAAGAACGTTTAAACTACTGCACAATTGTACTCATCTCACACACTAGTAAGGTAATGCTCAACATTCTCCAAGCCAGAATTCAGCAATATGTGAACCGTCAACTTCCTGTTGTTCAAGCTGATTTTAGAAAAGGCAGAGGAACCAGAGATCAAATTACCAACATCCGCCGGATCATGGAAAAAAGCAAGAGAGTTCTAGAAAAGCATCTATTTCTGCCTTATTGAGTATGCCAAGGCCTTTGAGTGTGGATCACTATAAACCGGACAATTCTGAAAGAGATGGGAATACAAGACCACCTGATCTGCCTCTTGAGAAATTTGAATGCAGGTGAGGAAGCAACAGTTAGAAGTACACATGAAACAGCAGACTGATTGCAAATAGGAAAAAAAAAAAATAGTTGAAGGCTGTATACTGTCACCATACTTATTTAACTTATATGTGGAGTACATCATGAGAAATGCAGAGCTGGAAGAAGCAAAAGCTGAAATCAAGATTGCTGCCAGAAATATCAATAACCTCAGAAATGCAGATGACACCACCTTTATGGCAGAAATTGAGAAGGAATAAAAGGCCTCTTGACGAAAGTGAAAGTGGAGAGTGAAAAAGTTGGCTTTAAGCTCAACATTCTATAAACGAAGATCATGGCATTTGGTCCCATCACTTCATGGGAAATGGATGGGGAAACAGTGGCAACAGTGTCAGACTTTATTTTGGGGGGCTCCAAAATCACTGCAGATGGTGACTGCAGCCATGAAATTAAAAGACGCTTATTCCTTGGAAGGAAAGTTATGACCAACCTATATAATATATTCAAAAGCAGAGACATTACTTTGCCAACAAAGATTCGTCTAGTCCAGGCTATGGTTTTTCCTGTAGTCATGCATAGATGTGAGAGTTGAACTGTGAAGAAGGCTGAGCGCCAAAGAATTGATGCTTTTGAACTGTGGTGTTGGAGAAGACTCTTGAGAGTCCCTTGGACTGCAAGGAGATCCAACCAGTCCATTCTGAAGGAGATCAGCCCTGGGATTTCTTTGAAAGAAAAGATGCTAAAGCTGAAACTCCAGTACTTTGGCCACCTCTTGTGAAGAGTTGACTCATTGGAAAAGACTGATGCTGGGAGGGATTGAGGGCTAGAGAAGAAGGGAACAACAGAGGATGAGATGGCTGGATGGCATGACTGACTCTATGAATGTGAGTCTGAGTGAATTCCAGGAGTTGGTGATGGACAGGGAGGCCTTGCATGCTGAGCTTTATGGGGTCACAAAGAATTGGACAAGACTGAATGACTGATCTGATCTGATCTGATCTTGCAATTTGTTTCACTTCTTGAAACTATAGAAGCTGTTTTTCTTACATGAAAGGTGGAATTCTCTACACCTCATGTATGAAAATCTAAATGGTAATTCTATACCATTAAATTTGGAAATATGTATATTTCACTTATGAAAATCTTGGCAATGGGTTTCTGAAGATAAGAAGAACCAGTATGAGATTTCAGTTTTCTCTATTGCACAAATGAAAATCTGGACACCACTCTTTCTTCAAAAAGTAGAGAGTGAATTTCTCAAACATGTATCAAAACATAGAGTTTGTTCCATTAAATGGGGAATGTTGGACTTTTCTATATTTCATATTTGAGTTCAGAGCAGAAATTCTCCTATGAAAACATGGAAATCTCTATATTTCATATGAAACACTGGTTCTTCAGCTACAGAAACACGTATGCTCCCTGTTTGCCTGTTTTCCTGTGCCTTAAACATTTTTTTGTGTCTACATATGTGATGTTGTTTTTGTTTGCTTGTTTTGTTTTGTTTCTGCATGAATGTGTGTTCTTGCACAGCTGATGAAGAAATGAAGGTGAGAGATCACGAGATGTGTAGCAAGAAGTATCTCTCTTGGTTTCTAAGACAAACCATTCAATAGTATAGTAATCCAAGCCTGTTTCTTGACCAGTACGCTGAAGTAGCTGAAGTTGAATAGTTGTATGAAGACTTACAAAACCATTTAGAACTAACATCCAAAAAAGAAAGAAAGAAAGAAATCCTTTCCTTCATAAACGAGCAGAACACACATGTAGAAAGTCAAGAGATATGTGGAGTAACAGACAAATTTGGCATTGGAGTATAAAAGGAATCCAGTCAAAGGCTAGCAGAGTTCTGCCAAGAGAACGCATAGCTTATAGCAAGCACCCTGGTCCCGAAGCACAAGAGAAGACTCTGTTCATGGAATCACTAGATGTTCAATACTGACATCAGATTGATCCTTTTCTTTGCACCCAAAGATGGGTAAGTGCTATATCATATCAAAAACAGAACTGTGATCTGACTATGGTTCAGATCATGAACTCTTTATTGGCAAATTCAGACTTAAGTTTAAAAAGTAGGGAAAATCATTCGACTCTTCAGGTATGACCTAAATCAAATCCCTAAGATAACACAGTGAAAGTGACAAATAGATTCAAGGTATTAGATCTGACAGAAAGAGTGTCTGACGAACTATGGACAGAGGTTTGTGACACTGCAAGAGAAGCAGTGATCAAGACCATCCTCAAGAAAAAGAAATTCAAAAATGAAAAATGGGTTTTCTAAAGATGCCTTACAAATAGATGAGAAAGGAAAGGTATACCCATATGAAGGCAGCGTTCCAAAGTATAGAAAGGAGAGATAAGGCTTCCTGAGTGATCAACGCAAAAAAATAAAGGAAAATAATGGAATAGGAAAGATTAGATCTCTTCAAGAAAATTAGAGCTACCAAGGAAATATTTCATGCAAAGCTGGTCAAAATAAAGGACAGAAATTTCATAGACTTAATGGAAGCAGCAGATACTAAGAATAGATAGCAAGAATACAGAGAAGAACTATACAAAAAGGGTTTTCATGAACCAGATTACCACGGCATTGTGATTAGTCACCTAGAGCCACATATCTTAAAATGTGAAGTCAAGGAGTCCTTATGGAGAATCCATATGAATAAAGCTTGTGAGGTTGATTGAATTCTACTTAAGTTATTGCATAGCTATGGAAGTACTTCACTCAATATGCCACCATACTTGGAAAACATCGCATTGGACATAGGACTGGAAAAGTTCATTCCAATCCTATAGAAAGACAATGCCAAAGATTGTTCACACAATCATACACTTGCCCTCATCTCAAAGGGAAGCAAAGTATTGTTCAAAATTCTCCAAGCCAAGCTTCAACAGTGCATGCATCATGAAATTCCAGATGTTCAAGATGGATTTAATAAAGGCAGAGGAACCAAAATTCAAATATCCAACTTGTTTGGGCTCATCAAAAAAAAAAAAAAAAAAAAAAATCCAGAAAAGATTAAAAAAAAAAGAAACACTATTTTTTTTAAAATTGTTTATACCATTGGGTCGGTGATGCTATCCAACCACTTATCTTCTGTCATCCCTTTCTCTTCCTGCCCTCAATGTTTATCAGCATCAGGATCTTTTCCACTGAGTCACTTGTTCACATCAGGTGGCCAAAGTGTTTGAGTTTCAGCTTCAATATCATTTCTTCCAATGAAAACGAGGACTGATCTCCTTTAGGATGAACTGGTTGAATCTCCTTGCAGTCCAAAGGTTTCTCAAGAGTCTTCTCCAACACCACACTTCAACAGCATCAAAACACTACAATTCAAAAGCATCAGTTCTTGGTGCTCAGCTTTCTTTATAGTCCAAATAATACATCCACACATGACTACTGGAAAACCATAGACTTAACTAGACAGACATTTTTGGCAAACTAATAGGTCTACTTTTTAATATGCTGTTTAGGTTGGTCACAACTTTCCCTCCAAGGAGTGCATTTTTAAATTTCCTGGTTGCAATCAACATCTGCCATGATTTTGAGGGGTGAGGGAGCCCCACCCTCAAACAAATAAAAATAATATCAGCAAGTTTCCACTGTTTTCCAATCTATTTGCATTGAAATGATGGGACTGGAAACCGTGATCTTAATTTTCTGAATGTTGGGCTTTAAGGCAAAATTTTCACTCTCTTCATCACTTTAATCAAGAAGCTCTTTAGTTGTTCTTCACTTTCTGCCATATGGGCGGTGTAATCTGCATATCTGAGATTACTGATATTTCTCACAGCAATCTGGATTCCAGCATGTGTTTCCTTCAGCACAGCATTTCTCATGATTTACTCTGCGTTTAATTTAAATAAGCAGGGTGACAAATTACAGCCTTGACATACTCCTTTTCCTATTTGAAAACAATGTGTTGTTCTATGTCCAGTTCTAACGGTTGCTTCCTGACCTGCATACAAGTTTCTCAAGAGTCAGATCAGGTGGTCTGGTGTTCCCATCACTTTGAGAATTTCCCACAGTTTATTGTAATCCACAGAGTCAAAGGCTTTGGCATAGTCAATAAAGCGGAAATAGATACTTTCCTGGAACTCTCTTGCTTTTTCGATGAGACATCAAATATTGACAATTTGATCTCTGATTCCTCTGCCTTTTCTAAAACCACATTGAACATTTGGAAGTTCACGGTTCACACATGTTTGAAATCATGGGTTGGGTAATTTTGAGCATTATTTACTAGCGTGTGAGGTGAGTGCAATAGTGCAATAGTTTTAGAATTAATTGGCATTGTCTTTCTTTGGGTTTGGAATGAAAGCTGACCATTTCCAGGCCTGTGGCCACTGCTGAGTTTTCCAAATTTGCTGACATATTGAATGAAACACTTTCACAGAATCATCATTTAGGATTTGAAATAGCTCAACTGGAATTTCATCACCTCCATTGGCTGTGTTCATAGTGATTCTTCCTAAGGCCCACTTTGACTTCCCATTCCAGGATGTCTGGCTCTAGGTGAGGGTAAGTGATCACAGATTTGTGATTATGTAGGTCATGAAGATCTTTTTCGTACAGTTCTTCTGTGTGTTCTTGCCACCTCTTCTTAATATCTTCTATTTCTGTTAATTCCAAACCATTTCTGTTCTTTATGGAGCCCATCTTGGCATGATATGTTCCCTTGGTATCTCTAATGTTCTTGAAGAGACGCTAGTCTTTCCCATTCTATTGTTCTCCTCTATCTCCTTGCATTGATCATTGAGGAAGGCTTTCTTAAGTCTTGCTATTCTTTGGAACTCTGCACTCAGATGTTTATATCTTTCCTTTTCTCCTTTGCTTTTGCCTTCTCTTCTTTTCACAGCTCTTTGTAAGCTCTTCTCAGACAGCCTTTTTGCTTTTACACTTTTCTTTTTCTTGGGGATGGTCTTGATTCCTGTCCCCTGTACAATGTCACAAAACTACATCCATTGTTCATATGTAGTGGACAACGTGCTATATGCCAGGCTTTAATGAGTAGAAGCATGAATCAAGATTTCTGGGAGAAATATAAACAGCCTCAGACACTTAGATGAAATCAATCGTATGGCAAAAAATGAAGAAAAATGTAAAGAACTTCTACATGAAAATGAAATAGAATGAAAAATTTGGGTTAAAACTCGACATTCAGAAAACTAAAATCCGGACATCCAGTCCAATCATTGCTTAGCAAATGGATGGAGAAACAATGGAAATAACACAATTCATTTTGGATGGCTATAAAATTATTGAAGTTTGAGACTGCAGCCATGAAATTAAAAGACACATAGTGCTTGTATGAAAAGCTGTGAACTACCTAGACAGCATATTCAAAAGCAGAGACATTGTTTTGCCAGCAAAATTCCACCTGGTCAAAGTTATGGTTTTTCACCAGTCATATACGGATGTGAGATTTGGATGGTAAAGACATCCGAGCATGGAAGAATTGATAGTTTTAAATTGTGGTGTTGGTGAATACGCTTGAAAGTCTCTTGGACTGCAAGGAGACTAAAGGGAACCAGTCCTGAATATATATAGCAAGCACTGATGCTGAAGCTGAAACTCCAGTAATCTGGACCCCTCTTATAAAGAACTGATTCATTGGAAAAGACCCTGATGCTGGGAAACATTGGAGCCAATAAGAGAAGAGGACGACAGAGGATGAAATGAATTGATGACATCACTGACTCGATAGACATGAGTTTGAATAGGCTCTGGAAGTTGGTGTTGGACAAGGACGCATAACATACTGCAGTACATGGAGTCACAAAAGTTTAACACGAGTGAGACACTGAACTGAATTGGACTCAAATGTAGAAATATCTATATTTTAAATGCAAATATAGTGATGCTTGTTTTCTTCTGTGATATATTGCATTTTTTTATTTCTCTTTATGAAAATTTGAAAGCTGTTTTTCTTATGTGAGTTATGAACTTCTATATACTTCATATATGAATTTTGGTGGTGGTTCTCTACCATTAAATATGAAGTTCTGGATATTTCACAAAGGAAAATCTTGGCACTGCTTTTTGAAGATATGGAAATCCATAAGAAAATGGATTACGTCTATTTAGGAAATGAAAACCTGGGCAAAACTGTTTCTTCATAAAGTACAGAGTTTCTTGTAGTTCTAATAAGATATGCCAAAACAAATGATTGATTCCATGAACTGGGAAATGTTTTGTATTTGCTGTATCAAAACATAGGTGCTAAGTCTCCATCATGGAATTTGAAATTCTCATGTAGATAGATATATATATATATATAGATATAGATATATAGATATACACTGTGGAAAATTCTGAAAGAGATGGGAATACCAGACTACCTGACCTGCCTCTTGAGAAACCTATATGCCCATCAGGAAGCAACAGTTAGAAATGGACATGGAAAAAAAGACTGGTTCCAAATAGGAAAATGAATATGCCAAGGCTGTATATTGTCATCCTGCTTATTTAACTTATATGCAGAATGCATCATGAGACATGCTGGGCTGGAAGAAGCACAAACTGGAATCAAGATTGCCAGAATATCAATAACCTGACTTAGCATATCATAGCATAGCATGCAAATGACACCACCCTTATGGCAGCAAGTGAAGAAGAACTAAAAAACCTCTTAATGAAAGTGGAACAGAAGAGTGAATAAGTTGGCTTAAAGATCAACATTCAGAAAACTAAGATCATGGCATGCGGTGCCATCATTGCATGGGAAATTGAATGAGAAACAGTGTCTGACTTTATTTTTCTGGGTTCCCAAATCACTGCAGATGATGAGTGCAGCCATGAAATTGAAAGATGCTTATGCCTTGGAAGAAAAGCTATGAACAACCTAGATAATATACTGAAAAGTAGAGACATTTCTTTGCCAATAAAGGTCCTTCTAGTCAAGGCTATGGCTTTTCCAATGGTCCTTATAGTCAAGGCTATGGTTTTCCCAGTATGGATGTAAGAGTTGGACTATGAAGAAAGCTGAGAACCAAAGAATTGATGCTTTTGAACTGTGGTGTTGGAGAAGACTCTTGAGAGTCCCTTGGGCCGCAGGTGATCTAACCAGTCCATTCTAAAGGAGATTAACCCTGGGTGTTCTTTAGAAGGAATGATGCTAAAGCTGAAACTGCAGTACTTTGGCCACCTCATGTGAAGAGTTGACTCACTGGAAAAGACTCTGATGCTGGAAGGGATTGAGAGAAGGAGGAAAAGGGGATGACAGAGGATGAGATGGCTGAATGTCATAACTGACTCAATGGACATGAGTTTGAGTGAACTCCGAGAGATGGTGATGGACAGGGAGTCCTGGTGTGCTGCGATTCATAGGGTCACAAAGAGCTATACACGCTTGAGCGACTGAACTGAACTGAACTGAAATGAACTGAACTCCTTACCTCAAGGAACATTTAAGGACAAGCGCACACCCCAGGGTTTCCATGTATACAAGGAAAGCAATTTGTACACTCGAAACAGAAAGTTCAGTACAAGAAAACCCACAGCTATTCTCCAGTAAAACAGAAACACAACAGTGAATATTATAAGAGGGAGCTCATGAAGTCATCAGATCAGATCAGATTAGTCGCTCAGTCGTGTCTGACTCTTAATACCAACCCACAAACACCCCAAAGCACAATCCATGGACAATCCATTGCACTTCAGAGAGAAGAGTTACAGATCCACCCGCCACAGCACAGACACAAATTCATGGAAGAAGTAAACCTTGACAAGTCACTGGTCCCAACCCACCCACAAAGGGAAGTTTCCACAACATTGTGGAGCCGTAACCTTTCAGCCTGCAGAAATGAGACCAAAAACACAGCAATTGAGACAAAATGAAATGGGAGAGAAATATGCAGCTGGTGAAAGTAAATGATAAAAACACACCAACACAAACAGAAAAAGAGGAGATAGGAAGTTTTCCTGGAAAACAATTCAGAATAATGAGAGTAAAGATGACCAAAATCTTGAAAACTTTGTAGAGTTGCCAGTAAATACACCGGAGACCTTGAATGATAAGAAATGAACATGTTTACCATGGATATCAAAGAAATAAAGAAGAGTCGAGTAGTAATCGTCAATGCAATAACTGAGATTAACAACACCCTGAAAGGAAGCAACAGGAGAATAACTGAGACAGGGAAAGAACTAAGTACAAGGCAAATTGGAAGTGGTCAAACAGAAGATGGCAAGAGTGAACTTTGATATTCTAAGAATCAGAAAGCTACAATGGACTGGAATGGATGAATTTAACTCAGATGACCATTATATCTACTACTGTGGGTAGAAATCCCTTAGAAGAAATGGAATAGCCATCACGGTCAACAAAAGAGTGAAATGCAGTACTTGGAGGCAATCTCAAAAATGACAAAATGGTCTCTGTTCATTTCCAAAGTAAACCATTCAATATCATTTTAATACAAGCTTATGCTCCAACCATTAATGCTGAAGAAGCTGCAGTTGAATAGTTCTGTGAAGACTTACAAGATCTTTTAGAACTAACACCCAAAAAAGATGTCCTTTTCATTATAGGGGAGTGGAATGCAAAAGTAGGAAGTCAAGAAACACCTGGGGTAAAAGGCAAATCTGGCCTTTAATACGGAATGAATCAGGGCAAAGGCCAATAGAGTTTTGCCAAGAGAATGCACTGGTCATAGCAAATACCCGCTTCCAATATTACAAGAGAAGACTCTACATAACAACATCACCAGATGGTCAACACCGAAATCAGATTGATTATATTCCTTGCAGCCAAAGATGGAGAAGCTCTATACAGTTAGCCAAAGCAAGACGGGGAGCTGACCGGTTTTGCCAAATTCAGACTTAAATTGAAGAAAGTAGAGAAAACCACTAAACCATTCAGGTATGGCCTAAATCCAATCCCTTATGCTTATACAGTGGAAGTGAGAAATAGATTTAAGGGACTAGATCTGATAAACAGAGTGTCTGATGAACTATGAATGGAGGTTCTGAAATTGTACATGAGACAGGGATCAAGACCATCCCCATGGAAAAGAAATACAAGAAGCACAGTGGCTCCCTGGGGAGGCCTTACAAATATGTGTGGTAAGAAAAGAAGTGAAAAGGCAAAGGAGAAAAGCAAAGATATAAGCATCTGAATGCAGAGTTCCAAATAATAGCAAGGAGAGATAAGAAAGCCTTCCTCAGTGATCAATGCAAAGAAGTACAGGAAAACAACACAATAGGAAAGACTAGAGATCTCTTCAATAAATTAGAGTTACCAAGGGAATGTTTCATGCAAAGATGGATAAAGGACAGAAATGGTATGCAGCTAACAAAAGCAGAAGATATAAAGAAGAAATGGCAAGAATACACAGAAATATAGTACAAAAAAGATCTTCACAGCTCAGATGATCACGATGGTGTGATCACTCACCTAGAGCCAGACATCCTGGAATGTGAAGTCAAGTGGGTCTTAGAAAATATCACATGAACAAAGCTAGTCAAGGTGAAAGAATTCCAGTTGAGCTATTTCAAATTCTGAAAGATGATGCTGTGAAAGTGGTGCACTCAATTTGCCAGCAAATTTGGAAAACTCAGCAGTGGCCACAGGACTGGAAAAGTTTAGTTTTCATTCCAATCCCCAAAAAAGGCAATGCCAAAGAATGCTCAAACTACCAAACAATTGCACTCATCTCACACACTAATAAAGGAATGCTCAAAATTCTCCAAGCCAGGCTTCAGCAATACATGAACTGTGAGCTTCCAGATGTTTAAGCTGGTTTTACAAAAAGGCAGAGGAACCTGAGAGCAAATTGCTAATATCTGCTGGATCATGAAAAAAGAGAGAGTTCCAGAAAAATATATATTTCTGCTTTATTGACTATGGCAAAGCCTTTGACTGTGTGGATCACAATAGACTGTGGAAAATCCTGAAAGAGATGGGAATACCAGACCACCTCAGCTGCCCCTTGAGAAATTTGTATGCAGGTCAGGAAGCAACAGTTATAACTGGACATGGAACAACAGACTGGTTCCAAACAGGAAAAGGAGTAGGTCAAGGATGTATACTGTCACCCTGCTTATTTAACTTATATTCAGAGTACATCATGAGAAATGTTGGGCTGGAAGAACCACAAGCTGGAATCAAGATTGCTGGCAGAAATATCAATAACCTCAGATGTGCAGATGTCACCACCCTTATGGCAGAAAGTGAAGCGGAACTAAAAAGTCTCTTGATGAAGGTGAAAGAGGAGACTCAAAAAGTTGGCTTAAAACTCAACATTCAGAAAATGAAGATCATGGCATCTGGTCCCATCACTTCATGGGAAATACATGGGGAAACAGTGGAAACAGGGTCTGACTTTATTTCTGGGGGCTCCAAAATCAGTGCAGATGGTGACTGCAGCCATGAAATTAAAAGACGCTTACTCCTTGGAAGGAAAGTTATGACCAATCTAGATAGCATATTGAAAAGCAGAGACTACTTTGTCAACAAAGGTCCATCTAGTCAAGCCTATGGTTTTTCCAGTTGTCATGTATGGATGTGATAGTTGGACTGTGAAGAAAGCTGAGCACCAAAGAATTGATGCTTTTGAACTGTGGTTCAAAATTCTCTACAGAAGAGAGAGAAGTCTTCAACAGATGACACTTGAGAGTCCTTTGGACTGCAAGGAGATCCAATCAGTCCATTCTGAAGGAGATCAGCCCTGGGATTTCTTTGGAAGGACTGATGCTAAAGCTGAAACTCCAGTACTTTGGCCACCTCATGTGAAGAGTTGGCTCATTGGAGAAGACTCTGATGCTGTGATCGAATGTTGGCAGGAGGAGAAGGTGATGACAGAGGATTAGATGGCTGGATAATGTCACTGACTCAATGGACTTGAGCCTGAGTGCACACCGGGAGTTGGTCATGGACAGGGAAGCCTGGCATGCTGCAATTCATAGGCTCACAAAGAGTCAGACACGACTGAGCTGAGCGACTGAACTGAACTGAACTGAGCTTCCAGAAGGAAATGCCCTTTGCCTCCAGGGAGGCAAGAAGTGTGGGTCATGCGTTTTCCTTGGGTTTAAGGGATCCATCTTGTCCCTTTTAGCCTGTCCCTCTGCTGGCAATTTCTCAAGCCTAGCCTATGAAATGTCTTTGAATGTCTCCAAACAAAACATATTTGTCTTGGGTACTTCCCTTGGTTTCATTACCCGTGTCTGGTCCCACTCTTCTCCTGGCGAGCTCCTAGGTGTCATTTTTACCTGATCAATTCCAGGGAAGCCTGGACCCTCAAAATCTGGAAGACCTACCATCCTTCCATTACACCTCTCATCCCCCATGAATGGGCACACGTTTCACTGTCTGATAAAATGTGTAAGTGATGGTATGATACTTGGGAATCTTACTTTGTTTCTTTTTCTTCTGGGGTGACACCACCATCTGCACATCTGAACGTGAACATTTGGGTGATTTTGATATGACCCAAACTCCCCCAACGAACGTACTTTCAGGTTGGTTTTCTTCTTTTATAATTTGCTTTTGTAAACAGACATAGAATCCCATCAGTTGTATGTAGTGAGAAAGTGAAAAAGCCACTCAGACTTTAGCTGGATGGAGATCTTGTAGTAAGGTAACACTTTAGCCAGGAATGGAAATTTCAGCCAGAATCTGAAAAGCACGTCCTGGAAGAAGAAGAGGGACTCAGGCCTGAGCACACTGCTCCACGCTGGTGCCTCAGGCTCTGACAGCTGTACCTGTCAGGGTCTTCATGGGACAAGCCATGCAGGACAAAATTCTGTAGAGAGTTTTCTTTGCCATTCCATTCCCGTTGGCAATTGCATGCTTTGCTTTTGCTTCTACATGCAGTTTTACCTTTCTGACAGACAGTTTGGTTTCTTCTCTGATTTTTGCCTCTTGTACAAACCATTACAATATTTCTTATCTGAGTAGAATTTGGCAGAGGGGTGGGGGGACGGAGTAGGCTGGGGTGAGAGTGAGGGGATGGGGCCACACTGAACAGCATCTATGGTCGTAGTTGCCTAATGGGGCTAGAACTCGTGCCCCTGCAATAAAAGCACAGAGTCCTCCTCCTAATCTACCAGGAAAGCTCCCGAGATTGATTTAATGAAAGACATCTAATTAAGAGGAATTTTGGGGTGACATTTTACATTTCATATTGTGACCAGTGGTTATAATTCATATCATTTTATACTTTTGCAATTTTATTAGCTTAAAGGGTTTCTTTTTTGTTTTTGAAGCTAAAAACTGTTTTTTTTTTAATTTCATGGAATAAAAAAAAATATGTAGAATATTTGAAAGAGTAGAGGCTTTGTTCTGAATGTGAGCACTTTGCACCACTGAACTGAATGATAAGAACTTTTGTAGAAGCGAAACAGATTGAAAGGTACATCTCTTTATTTAGTGACATAAGAACAGCCATTTTGTGAGTTATTGGTTGGTGTTTAGACTCTAGACTGGCTGTTCTGAGCTAAACTCATTATTCCTGTTTTCAGCCCTTAAGTAATAATCAGAAGCTTTCTCTGAAGAGACTGGGGTCATCTGTCAGACTCCTAGTTATCTACCAGCCAGCAGGGCTGGGATTAAATGCAGCAGCTGGTAGATATGAGATGGGGCAAGAAATCCCCTTGTCCCTTTGTTCTGCCTGGAGAGATGGTTGTCCTCGTGCCAGTGCGGCCAAAGTTGTGACTTTGTGGCCAGAGAATGTCTCTGACCCTACCATGGTTTCTCTGAGGATAGAGGGACAGCAGGGTCTCCTTGGTTCCTTGGCCAGAGAAGGAGCCTCCCCCACGTACTGTCTGCCATCCCCCCAGGACTCATTCTGGCCTAGGTTCTTCAGGATGGCCGTCCAGGCCCCATTGCAATTCCTGGAGCTGGCCAGCCAGAGCCTGCTGCAGAATAAGTCCTTGGCCATTGCAGCCATGAAGGAGCTGCCCTTCGAGCCCTTCCTGAGGCTGTTTATAGCAGCCATTGCCGGGAGGCACACCCAGGCCTTGAAGGTGATGTTGCAGGCCTGGCCCTTATCCTGCCTCCCTCTGGGGGCCCTGATGAAGGACAATCATCCTCATCTGGAGGCCTTACAGGCTGCACTTGATGGCCTGGATGTCCTTCTTGCTCAGGAAGTCTGCTCCAGCTAAGGTGAACATGGCAGAATGGTGGGAACTGGGATATGAGCAAGATGCAGTCAGGACAAGAGGATGACGGGTCACCTGGGAACAGGCATTCGGGTGTTCAGGACTGGTTGAGGGGCATAGGGGACAAAAGGCATGTGAATCTACCCTCCCAGGGTCCTTTAGTGTGGGGACAAAGCTGGGGTGCAGAAGCCAGAGGATCTGTGGTGTGTGGAGTGCAGAGCTCTCACAGGATCCTAGTGCCCGTTAGCCTCTGCACAGCTCAGCGTGTCCCCCTCAGCCCCACAGGCAGTGGAAGTTGCAGGTGCTGGGCTTGCACCAGAACTCCCACCAGGACTTCTGGACCCTGTGGTCTGGCATCATGGCCAGTGTTTTCTCACTGCTGGAGCCCAACCCAGCCCAGCCTATGCAAGAGAGGCACAGATGGATGTGCAGGCTGGGCTGAAGGAAGTGCAGGCCCTTGTGCAAGTGCTGGTAGACCTGTGCCTCAAGGAGGACACCTTGGACAAGACTCTCAGCTACGTGCTGAAGAAGGCCAAGCAGAGGAGGGGACTGCTGTAGCTACACTGCCAGAAGCTGAGAATCTTCGCCATGGCCATGCAGAGCATCAGGAGGACCCTGATAGTGGTGCAGCTGGATTCCGTCCAGGACCTGGAGGTGAACTGCACCTGGAAGCGGGCCACATTGGGCAGGTTTGTGCCACAACTGGGCCGGATGGGCAGCCTGGACCTGCTGCTGCTATCTTGCCTCCAATAGTTGCCACACACTGCTTCAGACCAGGAGGAGTACTGCATCGGCCAGCACACCACCCAGTTCCTGAATCTGTCCCACCTTCAGGAACTCTACCTGGACTCCATCTCCTTCTTGACAGCCGCCTGCACCAGGTGGTCAGGTGAGGCATGGCGCCAGCTCTGCAGATGAGAACAGGCCTCTTTCATTTCGTTACCCTCAAGGTGTCTCTTCTGTGCCCACTGGGTATATTGTCAGGGTGCACGGGCATCTCTTTAGTCCTCATGATGCTGCCGTTCTGTCTCCAAGCATCTTGTCAGGTTACCTCCCTGGTTAGGGTCAGAGGCATGGCCTAAGTTAGATGCTGCCAAAGAGAACTTTTGCTGGGAGTCTGCACAGTAGGGGTCAGGTGTGTTGCCCTTGGGATTCTTTTCGAGAGAGTGATGTCTTAGCTGAGATGATGACAGATAACTAAGCAAGGACATTGGTCCATTAGCTGTGATGTTTGAAGCACGAAGCTCTGTTTCTCCCTTCCACCTCTCACTTCTGTCCTGAGCTGTTTTGGGCTCCAGGTGAGCTGTGGGAAGTGGGTGATTCTGGAGATAACAAGGAGAGATCTGTTCAGTTCAGTAAATCAGTCCTGTCCAACTCTTTCTGACCCCATGAATTTCTGCATGCCATGCCTCCCTGTCCATCACCAACTCCCAGAGTTCACTCAGACTCATGTCCATCGAGTCAGTGATGCCATCCAGCCATCTCATCCTCTGTTGTCCCCTTTTCCTCCTGCCCCCAATCCCTCCCAGCATCAGTCTTTTCCAGTGAGTGAACTCTTTGCATGAGGAGGCCAAAATACTGAAGTTTCAACTTTAAGATCATCCCTTCCAAAGAACACTCAGGGCTGATCTCCTTCATAATGGACTGGTTGGATCTTCTTGCAGTCCAAGGTAATCTCAAGTGTCTTCTCCAACACCACAGTTCAAAAGCATCAGGAGGAGGAAATTGTGGCTCCTAAGCAGTCCATAGAAGGGAAAAAATCAAATGAGCATCTCTGTTGAAGTGGCTCCCATCTCTTTAAGTCCCAATTACAATTATTATTTTCCTCTAAGACTTCTGAATACAGAGGAAATCATCAGTAACTGGTTACCAGTATGCCTTAAACACAGTGATAAAAACTGAGAGGATGCAGCCTAGTCTGTCACTATGAATGGGTTGCATTGATTCCCTTTTCCACAGCTGTGAACTCCAAGAATTAGAAATAAAAATATTCTTGAGAAACCAGAAGAATGATAGAAGAAGAAGAAAAAATAAAAAATAAAAAAGAATTGTAGGCGGTAATGGATGGTTTGTGACCAGAAATACCTGAATATCTGGGGGATATTCACCCAGGGATCATCTGTAACTGCTGGGACCCAGCGGCCCATGCCCACTCCATCCAGCCTGCTGTTTAATTCAACTAGTCGTGTCCTGTGAAACTATCTTAATTCCTTTGAACCAAATACTAGTAAGCTGAAATAGACAAATAACATTTCATTTCTTTCTTCCTTCCTTTTTTTTTTTTTANTATTTCTTATCTGAGTAGAATTTGGCAGAGGGGTGGGGGGACGGAGTAGGCTGGGGTGAGAGTGAGGGGATGGGGCCACACTGAACAGCATCTATGGTCGTAGTTGCCTAATGGGGCTAGAACTCGTGCCCCTGCAATAAAAGCACAGAGTCCTCCTCCTAATCTACCAGGAAAGCTCCCGAGATTGATTTAATGAAAGACATCTAATTAAGAGGAATTTTGGGGTGACATTTTACATTTCATATTGTGACCAGTGGTTATAATTCATATCATTTTATACTTTTGCAATTTTATTAGCTTAAAGGGTTTCTTTTTTGTTTTTGAAGCTAAAAACTGTTTTTTTTTTAATTTCATGGAATAAAAAAAAATATGTAGAATATTTGAAAGAGTAGAGGCTTTGTTCTGAATGTGAGCACTTTGCACCACTGAACTGAATGATAAGAACTTTTGTAGAAGCGAAACAGATTGAAAGGTACATCTCTTTATTTAGTGACATAAGAACAGCCATTTTGTGAGTTATTGGTTGGTGTTTAGACTCTAGACTGGCTGTTCTGAGCTAAACTCATTATTCCTGTTTTCAGCCCTTAAGTAATAATCAGAAGCTTTCTCTGAAGAGACTGGGGTCATCTGTCAGACTCCTAGTTATCTACCAGCCAGCAGGGCTGGGATTAAATGCAGCAGCTGGTAGATATGAGATGGGGCAAGAAATCCCCTTGTCCCTTTGTTCTGCCTGGAGAGATGGTTGTCCTCGTGCCAGTGCGGCCAAAGTTGTGACTTTGTGGCCAGAGAATGTCTCTGACCCTACCATGGTTTCTCTGAGGATAGAGGGACAGCAGGGTCTCCTTGGTTCCTTGGCCAGAGAAGGAGCCTCCCCCACGTACTGTCTGCCATCCCCCCAGGACTCATTCTGGCCTAGGTTCTTCAGGATGGCCGTCCAGGCCCCATTGCAATTCCTGGAGCTGGCCAGCCAGAGCCTGCTGCAGAATAAGTCCTTGGCCATTGCAGCCATGAAGGAGCTGCCCTTCGAGCCCTTCCTGAGGCTGTTTATAGCAGCCATTGCCGGGAGGCACACCCAGGCCTTGAAGGTGATGTTGCAGGCCTGGCCCTTATCCTGCCTCCCTCTGGGGGCCCTGATGAAGGACAATCATCCTCATCTGGAGGCCTTACAGGCTGCACTTGATGGCCTGGATGTCCTTCTTGCTCAGGAAGTCTGCTCCAGCTAAGGTGAACATGGCAGAATGGTGGGAACTGGGATATGAGCAAGATGCAGTCAGGACAAGAGGATGACGGGTCACCTGGGAACAGGCATTCGGGTGTTCAGGACTGGTTGAGGGGCATAGGGGACAAAAGGCATGTGAATCTACCCTCCCAGGGTCCTTTAGTGTGGGGACAAAGCTGGGGTGCAGAAGCCAGAGGATCTGTGGTGTGTGGAGTGCAGAGCTCTCACAGGATCCTAGTGCCCGTTAGCCTCTGCACAGCTCAGCGTGTCCCCCTCAGCCCCACAGGCAGTGGAAGTTGCAGGTGCTGGGCTTGCACCAGAACTCCCACCAGGACTTCTGGACCCTGTGGTCTGGCATCATGGCCAGTGTTTTCTCACTGCTGGAGCCCAACCCAGCCCAGCCTATGCAAGAGAGGCACAGATGGATGTGCAGGCTGGGCTGAAGGAAGTGCAGGCCCTTGTGCAAGTGCTGGTAGACCTGTGCCTCAAGGAGGACACCTTGGACAAGACTCTCAGCTACGTGCTGAAGAAGGCCAAGCAGAGGAGGGGACTGCTGTAGCTACACTGCCAGAAGCTGAGAATCTTCGCCATGGCCATGCAGAGCATCAGGAGGACCCTGATAGTGGTGCAGCTGGATTCCGTCCAGGACCTGGAGGTGAACTGCACCTGGAAGCGGGCCACATTGGGCAGGTTTGTGCCACAACTGGGCCGGATGGGCAGCCTGGACCTGCTGCTGCTATCTTGCCTCCAATAGTTGCCACACACTGCTTCAGACCAGGAGGAGTACTGCATCGGCCAGCACACCACCCAGTTCCTGAATCTGTCCCACCTTCAGGAACTCTACCTGGACTCCATCTCCTTCTTGACAGCCGCCTGCACCAGGTGGTCAGGTGAGGCATGGCGCCAGCTCTGCAGATGAGAACAGGCCTCTTTCATTTCGTTACCCTCAAGGTGTCTCTTCTGTGCCCACTGGGTATATTGTCAGGGTGCACGGGCATCTCTTTAGTCCTCATGATGCTGCCGTTCTGTCTCCAAGCATCTTGTCAGGTTACCTCCCTGGTTAGGGTCAGAGGCATGGCCTAAGTTAGATGCTGCCAAAGAGAACTTTTGCTGGGAGTCTGCACAGTAGGGGTCAGGTGTGTTGCCCTTGGGATTCTTTTCGAGAGAGTGATGTCTTAGCTGAGATGATGACAGATAACTAAGCAAGGACATTGGTCCATTAGCTGTGATGTTTGAAGCACGAAGCTCTGTTTCTCCCTTCCACCTCTCACTTCTGTCCTGAGCTGTTTTGGGCTCCAGGTGAGCTGTGGGAAGTGGGTGATTCTGGAGATAACAAGGAGAGATCTGTTCAGTTCAGTAAATCAGTCCTGTCCAACTCTTTCTGACCCCATGAATTTCTGCATGCCATGCCTCCCTGTCCATCACCAACTCCCAGAGTTCACTCAGACTCATGTCCATCGAGTCAGTGATGCCATCCAGCCATCTCATCCTCTGTTGTCCCCTTTTCCTCCTGCCCCCAATCCCTCCCAGCATCAGTCTTTTCCAGTGAGTGAACTCTTTGCATGAGGAGGCCAAAATACTGAAGTTTCAACTTTAAGATCATCCCTTCCAAAGAACACTCAGGGCTGATCTCCTTCATAATGGACTGGTTGGATCTTCTTGCAGTCCAAGGTAATCTCAAGTGTCTTCTCCAACACCACAGTTCAAAAGCATCAGGAGGAGGAAATTGTGGCTCCTAAGCAGTCCATAGAAGGGAAAAAATCAAATGAGCATCTCTGTTGAAGTGGCTCCCATCTCTTTAAGTCCCAATTACAATTATTATTTTCCTCTAAGACTTCTGAATACAGAGGAAATCATCAGTAACTGGTTACCAGTATGCCTTAAACACAGTGATAAAAACTGAGAGGATGCAGCCTAGTCTGTCACTATGAATGGGTTGCATTGATTCCCTTTTCCACAGCTGTGAACTCCAAGAATTAGAAATAAAAATATTCTTGAGAAACCAGAAGAATGATAGAAGAAGAAGAAAAAATAAAAAATAAAAAAGAATTGTAGGCGGTAATGGATGGTTTGTGACCAGAAATACCTGAATATCTGGGGGATATTCACCCAGGGATCATCTGTAACTGCTGGGACCCAGCGGCCCATGCCCACTCCATCCAGCCTGCTGTTTAATTCAACTAGTCGTGTCCTGTGAAACTATCTTAATTCCTTTGAACCAAATACTAGTAAGCTGAAATAGACAAATAACATTTCATTTCTTTCTTCCTTCCTTTTTTTTTTTTTACTGTTTGTTTTCCACATTCAAAATAGTTCATCATTTTGTGCAGGGGGAGGTCATACCCATTTGAGCATGACCTTCCCCATGAAGACCCCCTGCCTTCCTGTCAAGAAGGTGAGAGGCAAGCTCCAAGCCATTGAGATTCTCTGTGTTCCGGTGAAACAGGCCTCTCCTCCCCACATGCCTCTGCCTTACATTGATGCCCTTGGGACTGCCTAGCCTGTCTTTCCCCAGGTGCCTGAAGACCCTTCTGGAGGCCCTGTGGATCACCAACTGCCTGAAATCAGAGTCAGACCTGACGTACCTGTTGCAGTGCCCCAGCGTCAACCTGCTGAAGGACCTGTGCCTCAGCAGGGTCGACCTGATCAGCCTCATCTTGGAGCCCCTGCAGGCCCTGATCAAATGGACCTCCACCACCCTGCAGGAGTTGGAACTGGATGAATGCGGCTTCCTGAACAACAAGTTCAGTGCCCTCCTGCCCTCCCTGAACCACTGCTCCCAGCTCACCATCGTCAGCTTCTACAGCAACCCCAGCTCCATGGCTGTGCTGGAGAGCCTGTTTCACCACACCATGGTGCTGAGCAAGCTGAGCTACGTGTTGTACACTGCATCCCTGGGGAGCTATGAGGATGTGCGTGGCACCCTGCCCCTTGTCCTTCTGGCTCAACCGCACAACCAGCTCAAGCAGCTGCTGTGTGAGTCTGGGTGGCCCAGAACGGTCTGGGTGAATGCCAGCCCCTATCCACTGAGGTGACCAGATCTTCTATGACAGCGAGCTCGTCCTGGGGCCCTGCTACATGACTACCTAGCCCAGTTCCCGAGTTTCAGGCCCTGTACCCAGCACTGGGACACTGCCACCCAGACTTCCGTGCATCTAGAAGGAACATAAACCACAGTTTCAGACAATTGTTCAGTGCATGTGGGAAAAGGAAAGGTGATTTAGAGTGGGCAGCGGGGAGGACTTGGTGGGATTTTGGAGAGATGTGTTCCTACAAATTTATAAATATGAATCTGAATTTTGGAGGAGTAATTGTGGGCTTGGGAGGTTGATGACATCGTTATCCCTTTGTTGAGTTGTTACAAAGAAATAAAGGGAATTTCAATATCAATCATTTGGTATCCTCTGTGATCTGTGACCATGATTCTCCCCTTTAAATTCATGACTCTCCTGTTAGTGATTCTATGAAAGGGCCTGAGCATTAGTGGGGCACAGATGCTCTCTGATAGGCAAGGATTGGCTACAGGAGTTCAGGGCATCATTTATCCACTCCATGTGCTTCTTATTTCCAGGGCATTCACCTCCTCACTTATTTCTGAGGCTGTTCAATCTGTCATCATATGCAAGGTATGTCCTCAGGGCCTGGAACAAATTAAGTGTCCAGGAGTGAGCACCGCTGGAGGGAACCTTCTTCCAAGGGACGCTCACTGCTGATCCCACTCAGGCCCTGGGCTCAAGCATTTTCCCCAGTGGATCCAGCAGATGCAAACCCTCCATCTCAGACCTCAGAACTTGTCATGTCAAGACAGGTTCACTGTGCAAAGTCCGGTCCAGAGTCCGGGGGAATATTCATCAGCAGACCATCTGGAGCCTCTGAGACCCACCAGCCTGTGCCCAACTTCCCACTGTTCAGCCATGTCTGACTCTTTGGAATTCCATGGACTGTAGCCTGCCAGACTTACCTGCCTATGGAACGCTACAGGTGAGAATTCTGCAGTGGGTAGACATTCTCTTTTCCAGGAGATCTTCCCAAACCAAGTTTTGAAGTTGGGTCGCCTCCATTGCAGGCAGATTCTTTACCATCTGAGCTCCCAGGGAAGCCTCCAGTTTCTAAGAGACAACTCAACATCCATAAATACAGTGTCTAAATATGCTTTCATGCCACTAATAATGCCACAGGTTTAATTTTGTTTTTACATTAATCAAAATTTTCACACAGAATTATGTATTCAAAGGCTGATAGAAATTCATTCCCAATCATCAAAAAGAGTCACTTCCAATTCAGTATTTCAGTGTTGAGTGTAACTTGGCATTTTTATCATTGGTGTGATCCATACGTAGCTTAAAACAAACAACAACAACAACAAAAACCCACCTAATCCTTTAGTTTTTACCTTAAGCTACATTTTAAGATAAAACTTGCTCCAAATCCTGGTTCTCTGAAAACCTGGCAGCATTAAGGCTTTTGATTAATTCTCTTTGCTCATCAGAACTCTTTGCTGAGACCAAGTCCTCTAAGATTCAGAGAAGATTTAGCAACTAAACAAAATAAGAGCACCACTTCAGAGAAGAGGGCTCCAACTATACCCCTTTTTGTGACCAATGGAGCTGGCACTGGCATGGAACACCAAAAAATTGATCTAAAAATATCCTGGAAATTAGCATCACCTTGATCTGAGCTATCCTCATGGCTCACATGGTGAAGAATCCACCTTCAATGCAGGAAACACATGCTTAGCCTATGAATTGTGAAGACCTCCTGGAGAAGGGAGTGGCTACCCACTCCAGTACTCTTTCCTGGAGAATTCCATAGAGGAGTCTGTCAGGGTACAGTACATAGAGTCAAAAAGAATCAGACCGGACTTACTAACACTTTCAATTTGCCTTTAATACTGTGGTTAAGTAAGTGGTGCAAGTCATCATTGATTGAGTTTTCCAATGTGTCATGATCCTTTAAGTTTCAGTCTCTCTCTGTCCCACCCTTGCATTTAAGCTCTGAAGCCATCCTTTTACGATTTCTTACTCAGGGAATTAGAACTGAGTGCAGAAGCAGCAAGAAGCCAGACATATTGCACTGATTAGGTGAGGATGGAGGTGGAAAGTGAAAGAGCCAGCTTAAAAACAAGTATTAAAAATAACTAAGATCATGTCATCTGGCCCCATTACTCCATGGCAAATAGAAGGGGGGAAGGTGGAAGTACTGGCAGATTTCTTCTTCTTGGTCTGTACAATCACTGCAATGGTGAGTACAACCATGAGAGCAAAAGATGGTTGCTATTTGGAAGGAAAGCTATGACAAACCTAGACAATGTGTTGAAAAGCAGAGATGTTACTGTACAGTCAAGGCTATGGTCTTCCTAGTGGTCATGTGAGAGGTGGACCACAAAGATGGGAAAGTGCCATAGAATTGTGGCCTTCAAGTTGCAGTGCTGGTGAAGACTCCTGAAAGTTCCTTGGACAGCAAGGAAATCAAAGCAGTCAATCTTAAGGGAAATCAACCCTGAATTCTTGTTAGAAGGACTGATGCTGAAGCTGAAGGTCCGCTGTATTGGTCACCTGTTGTGAACAGCTGATTGACTGGAAAAGTCTCTGATGCTGCACATGACTGAGTGAAGTAGGAGAAGAGGGCGGCACAGAATGAGATGGCTGGACGACATCACCAATGCAATGGACATAAACTTGGGCAAACTTCAGGACATAGTGATGGACAGCAAGGTCTGGCATGCAGCAGTCCATGGGGTTGTAGATACAACTGGGCAAATGAACAACAATAATCTCTTGAGATAAAGCTGTTCCAGGGAGAGTAGAAGAGAAAAAGGATTGTGAGAATAATGGATGCACCAAGCTCTCCCCTAGAGATGGAGGAAGTCAATAGAGGCTGGCCACCATGATTAATGCCCCCTTGAAAGTGTGCAATCTGGCCACCCCGTAGAATCCACTTTTCACACAGCCTTGATCTGTAGGCCAACAGGCACCAGCCTGTGTCTTGAGGACCTGATCTCCTCCTGGGTAGAAAGTTCTCAGTTGGTGTCACGTGTCCAGCCCTGTTGTCTGGACACTCAGGGTTACCACATGTCACTACATTGCCACAAGCTCCAGGGAGCTTCCTCCTTGACCACAGAAATGGACTTGGACTGGATTTGGCCTTAAGGTTGTCCATGGAAGGAAAGATAGGAACAGGTCATGTCTTTCTGTTTTGGTTTCTTTTTTTGGCCAAACAACACAGCTTGCAGGATCTTAATTCCACAACTAGGGCTAGAATCCACTCCTTCAGCAGTGAAAGTGCAGAGTCCTTACCACTCCAGGACTACCAGAGAGTTCCCAGTCGTTCATTTCTGGAGCCTGGCAGATGATTCAGAAGCCTGATGTTGGTTGCTATAGGTCAGGCTTTGATAAAGTCACCAAACATTCCTCTCTCCCTGACCTCTGGGAGCCCTGTGACCATGGCTCATGTCATAGAAACTTCTGGAGGCAGAGAGAACTGAAGGATGACACACCCTTCTCCACTCATATTCCTTCCCTGGCTACAGACCGAAATGCCTTCCAATAAATTCACCTGCTCTCAACCCATCTACAGAAAGCATGCTGTCCTCCTGCCTGGAAACCTTCCCTGAAGAAGGGGTTAAATTCATGTCCTCTGATTCTTCCTAACCTGACATGTGAAGGGATTTCTATACATCTTCTGATAAGCTTCAGTGTGTTCTGCTGGACAGCTGCTTTTTTTTTTTTTTTTTGTTGTTAAAAGACATACTCCCCTTCACATCCAGGATGGTTTGAGCACAGGCCTCACTCTGTTCTCAAGGTTCTGTCCCTCACAGTCTAGGAGAGAAGTAACAAAAATTGGAGCCAGAAAGAGAGATGGGTGGGGACCTTTAGCAGCAGTGTTCTGAAAGACGTGGTCCACAGGAGCAGGCTGCGTCCTGGAAAATCTGGATCTGTGGACATTTGTAGAGGAGTGGGAGTCACCAGGGAGCTGAGTCATTGCCTACATACACCCTATCTCTCCTTGAGGTGAGTCCTCTTTAGGGACTCCTGACCTAAAGAACGTGTTAAAGTACTAAGGTGGCCACCAGAAATACCACAGAATTACACAACAGGAAATTGTTTTCTCCCAGTTCTGGAGGCTAAAAGTCTAGGATCAAGATGTTGACAGTGTGGTGTCTTTGGAGTTCTTTTTCTTTTATGTGCAGACAGCTGCATTCATGTGTCCTCCTGTCCCTTTATGTCTAAGCATTCTTGATGTCTTGTGTGTCCTAATTTATTTATTTATTTATTTATTTATTTTCTGGCCATGCTGCTTCACTTCAGGGTTTTAGTTTCCAGAACAGGGATTGAACTAGGGCCCTTGGCAGTGAAAGCTCTGAGCCCTAGTCACTGTGATGCCAGGCAATTCCCCTATCACTTTATACAGAGAACATGAGATTGGATTAGTGCCCACCCTAGTGACCTCATTTTAATTTAATCACCATCACCTCGTTAAAGTATTATCTCCAAAATGGTTACATTCCAAAGTGTAGGGGGTTAGGACTTCTACAGATAATTTTTAAAAATAAATTAATTTATTTGACTGCACCAGATCTTAGTTGTGGCATGTGGGGACTTCAGTCTTCCTGGAAGCGTGTGGGATCTAGTTCGCTGACCAGGGACCAAAGCCCAGCCCCTTGCACGGGAAGTGCAAAGTCTTAGCCACTGGGCCATTGTGAAATTCCTCCCAACATATGGATTTTGCAGGACACAATGAAGACCAAAACAGGGCTGATGGTAGGGTGATTTACTGGGCTGCATATTTTCACCCAAACTGCTCCTTAGAAACATCGGGGACCTTGAATAATGTTGACTCCCTGATCCCATTCCTGGAGATACTGATTCTGTAGGTATGGAGTAAGATGGACAGAATCAACCAGAACATCAGTACTTTTCAAAAGCTCTCTAGTACTCACTGTTTAATATGGACACCTTAAGCAGCCTGGGCAACACGTGGAGCCTTCCAGACACTCAGACTCTCAGCACCACCCAAAACTGTTGGATGAGAATATGTTTTTCCAAAAGACCCATACTCAAGTGCTTAAATTCACTGACGGATAAGAAACACAGCCCAGGAGATTTGAAAGTGTGGCCCAAGGTGAGGTTTGTATCTAGGTCTCTGGGTCTTTCTTATACGCTAACTTCCTTCAATATGAAGGACATCCAGAAGCCCCAAGAGAGTGTATAGGAGGACTAGAATCTCTGTAGAGTAGTAGGAAGAATGAAGCTCTGAGCTCAAGCAACAACATCTGATTACCGATAACCTGATCCTACCAAGGCAGGCGGTGGAGTGGATTCTTGAGTACTTTAAGCATGTTCTTATTGTTGTTTGGGCGCCCCTTGTAGGAAGTCAAGAAACACCTGGAGTAACAGGCAAATTTGGCCTTGGAATATGGAATGAAGCAGGGTAAAGATTAATAGAGTTTTGCCAAGAAAATGCACTGGTCATAGCAAATACCCTCTGCCAACCACACAAGAGAAGACTCTATATATGGACATCATGAGATGGTCAACACCAAAGTCAGATCGATTATATTCTTTGCAGCCAAAGATGGAGAAGCTCTATACAATCAGCAAAAAGAAGACCAGGAGCTGACTGTGGCTCAGACGTTGAACTCCTTATTGCCAAATTCAGACTGAAATTGAAGAAAGTAGGGAAAAAACACTAGACCATTCAGGTATGACCTAAATCAAATCCCTTATGTTTATACAGTGGAAGTGAGAAACAGATTTAAGGGCCTAGATCTGATAGAGTGCCTGATGAACTATGGAATGAGGTTCCTGACACTGTACAGGAGACAGGGATCAAAACCATCCCCATGGAAAAGAAATGCAAAAAAGCAAAATGGCTGTCTGGGGAGGCCTTACAAATAGCTGTGAAAAGAAGAGAAGTGAAAAGTAAAGGAGAAAAGGAAAGATATAAGCATCTGAATGCAGAGTTCCAAAGAATAGCAAGAAGAGATAAGAAAGCCTTCTTCAGCGATCAATGCAAAGAAATAGAGGAAAACAACAGAATGGGAAAGACTAGGGATCTTATCAAGAAATCAGAGATAACAAATGAACATTTCATGCCAAGATGGGCTGGATATAGGACAGAAATAGTATGGACCTAAGAGAAGCAGAAGATATTAAGAAGGGGTGGCAAGAATACACAGAAGAGCAGGACAAAAAAGATCTTCACGACCCGGATAATCATGATGGTGTGATCACTGACCTAGAGCCAGACATCCTGGAATGTGAAGTCAAGTGGGCCTTAGAAAGCACCACTCTGAACAAAGCTAGTGGATGTGATTGAATACCAGTGGAGCTATTCCAAATCCTGAAAGATGATGCTGTGAAAGTGCTGCACTCAATATGACAGTAAATTTGGAAAACTCAGCAGTGGCCACAGGACTGGAAAAGGTCAGTTTTCATCCCAATCCCAAAGAAAGGTAATGCCAAAGAATACTCAAACTGTCGCAAAAGTGCACTCTTCTCACACGCTAGTAAAGTAATGCTCAAAATTCTCCAAGCCAGGCTTCAGCAGTATGTGAACCATGAACTTCCTGTTGTTCAAGCTGGTTTTAGCAAAGGTAGAGGAACCAGAGACCAAATTGCTAACATCCGCTGGGTTATGGAAAAAGCAAGAGAATTCC
The DNA here is from genome assembly GCA_006410775.1 of Tragelaphus imberbis. Lineage (NCBI taxonomy): Eukaryota > Metazoa > Chordata > Mammalia > Artiodactyla > Bovidae > Tragelaphus > Tragelaphus imberbis. The sequence continues at coordinate 36,218 of SJYM01009223.1, forward strand.
AGAAAAACATCTATCTCTGCTTTATTGACTATGTCAAAGCCTTTGACTGTGTAGATCACAAGAAACTGGAAAATTATGAAAGAGATGGGAATACCAGGCCACTTGATCTGCCTCTTGAGAAATTTGTGTGCACGTCAGGAAGCAACAGTTAGAACTGTACATGGAACAACAGACTGTCTCCAAATAGGAAAATGAATACATCAAGACTATATTGTCAGCCTCTTTATTTAATTCATACGCAGAGTACATCATGAGAAACACTGGACTGGAAGAAACATAATTTGGAATCAAGAATGCTGGGAGAAATATCAATCACCTCAGATGTGCAGATGACACCACCCTTATGGCAGAAAGTGAAGAGGAACTCAAAAGCCTCTTGATGAAAGTGAAAGTGGAGAGTGAAAAGGTTGGCTTAAGGCTCAACATTCAGAAAATGAAGATCATGGCATCTGGTCCCATCACTACATGGGAAATAGATGGTTAAACAGTGGAAACAGTGTCAGACTTTATTTTTCTGGGCCCCAGGATCACTGTAGATGGTGACTGCAGCCATGAAATTAAAAGACGCTTACTCCTTGGAAGGAAAGTTATGACCAACCTAGATAGCATATTCAAAAGCAGAGACATTACTTTGCCAACAAAGGTTCGCCTAGTCAAGGCTATGGTCTTTCCTGTGGTCATGTATGGATGTGGGAGCTGGACTGTGAAGAAGGCTGAGTGCTGAAGAATTGATGCTTTTGAACTGTGGTGTTGGAGAGGACTCTTGAGAGTCCCTTGGACTGCAAGGAGATCCAACCAGTCCATTCTGAAGGAGGTCAGCCCTGGGATTTCTTTGGAAGGGATGATGCTGAAGTTGAAACTCCAGTATTTTGGCCACCTGATGTGAAGAGTTGACACATTGGAGAAGACTCTGATGGTGGGAGGGATTGAGGGCAGGAGGAAAAGGGGACAACAGAGGATAAGATGGCTGGATGGCATCACTGACTCGATGGATGTGAGTCTGAGTGACCTCCGGGAGTTGGTGATGGACAGGAAGGCCTGGCGTGCTGTGATTCATGGGGTCGCAAAAAGTCGAACAGGACTGAGTGACTGATCTGATCTGTAGCTCAGCTGGTAAAGAATCTGACTGCACTATTGGAGACCTGGATTTGATCCCTGGGTTGGGAAAATCTCCTGGAGAAGAGAAAGGCTACCCAGTCCAGTATTTTAGGTTGGAGGACTCCACAGACTCTGTAGTCCATGGTGTCACGCAGAATCAGACACAACTGAGTGACTTTCACTTACCTTTGTGGTTTACTTGCTGCATTGTGTCGGACTATTTTGTGACCCCTTGGACTGTAGCCTGACAGGCTCCTCTCTCTATGGAATTTCCCAGGCAAGAATACCGGAGTGGGTTGCCATTTCTTCCTCCAGTGGATCTTTGCAACGCAGAGATTGAACCCAGGTCTGCATTTACCCTGGGATTCACTTCACTTCAGAATCAAGGGAGGCAAACATTCAACTTTCAGATTCCCAGAACCCCTCCTCTGGAAATTTGAATTTCTTAAGCGTGATAGACAGCCCTGGAATCTCTATGTTAAACAATGTCCCAGGTGATTCTGAGATTTTAGCAATTTTTAGAAGCATGTGAAAGTGAAAGTGTCAGTCGGCCGGTTGTGTTTAACTCTTGGCAAAGCCATGGATACTAGCCCTACAGGCTCCTCTGTCCATGGAATTCTCCGGGCAAGAATACTGGAGTGGATAGCCATTCCCTTCTCCAGGAGGTCTTCATGACCAAGGGATCAAACCCTGGTTTCCTGTACTTTAGGCAGATTTTTTACTGTCTGAGGATCAGGGAAGCCTAGAAGCATAAATAAGTAGTCACATTTGTTCTTCCTTTCCCCTAATTTTTTGCAGATTTTTAAAATTGACATCCAAAATGTTTTTGTTCCAAGTGTAAACACTGCAAAACTTGTAGTTTTTATGTAGTACAATAAAAATAAACCCTTTAAGTAAATAAAACTAGGAATTCCCTGGGAAACCATTGCTTAGTTCTCAATGCTTTCACTCTGGTGACCTGGGTTCAGTCTCTGGTCAGAAAACTAAGATCCTGCAGGATCATGGTGTGTCCATAAATAAATAAAACTGTTAATATTATGCTTTCAAATATATCCAGAAGAATGTAAGTAGCATAGAGTTTTTAAAAATATTTAATTTTGTTTACTTACTTGGCTGTCTCAGGTCCTAGTTGTGGCTTGCAGGATCCTTCGTTGGTTCTACTGCCCTCTGGCATGTGGGAACTTAGTTCCCCAACCACGGATCAAACCCACATTCCGTGCATTTGAAGGCAGATCCTCAGCCACGGGAGCACCAGGGAAGTCCCTAGCCTTGGATTTTGATACTCACCAACATTGGAGAAGGACATGGCAACCCACTGCAGTACTTTTGCCTGGAGAAGTACATGGATAGAGGAGTCTGGCTGCCTACAGTCCACGGGGTCCCAAAGAGTCAGACATGACTGAGCAACTAAGCACAGCACTCGCCATCAATTGTCTTAAAATTTCATAAAAATATTTAAAAAAAAATGAAATATTGCAAGAATTACCAAAATGCAATATAAAGACATGATGTGAGAAAATGATGATGGAAAAACTGCACCAATAGACTTGCTTGATGTAGAGTTGTCACAAAACTTTAATTTGTAAGAAATATAGTATGTGCTAAGAACAATAAAACAAAGCACATTAAAGCAAGGAAAAATTTTATAAAATGAGCTCTTTCTCATGGTCAGGTTTTTTGTTTGTTTGTTTGTTTTTCCTGCTTCATTGAAATGTAATGGACATATATTGTGTAAATTTCAGGTGAACACATTTTGCTTTGATAAGAAAGGTATTTTTGATGTTATATTTGGTTACAGTACTTGAGATCACATTCATTAATTAACTTCATTTCTGTTCTAATTCAGTGACTCTTACCTTACACGAAATGGAAATACACATATTCCTTCTCTGAAAACATCCCTCTCCACTAAGAATCTGTGTGCAGAGGGCTGTAAAGGCAGTGGGAGGGAAAGCTTGAGATAGAATCTAGGTGATGAAAAGGGGAAAGAGAGAAGAGGGGAAGTGAGGGAAGAAGGGAGAAGGAGGGCGACTAGGGTGTGACCTAACACCCCTGAGGTGGTTTAAGAAAGCACGATCTCCTGCCTAGAAAAAGCTCCTGGGGTTCAGCATGAAGATCCACAGTGAGGCCCCCAGGAATCCAGAGGGTGCTGAGTCTTCAAGGGAAGGTCACTTGGGAGTAAGCTTGCTTCCTGTCATCTCCCTGTCCCCTGCCCCCCAACCCACCCCCCTTTTCCCTGGAAGAGAACAGGCATTTGCTGTTTACACCTGATGAATTTTCTGACATTGGAAGAGGACTCCTGCCTTTTAGACTCCTGACATCAGCCTGAGCTCGGTTGAAATAGTTATGTGGACCACGTTCCCCTACTCTTAAGCTATTGAATCCCAAATAACTAAAGATGCAAATAAATTGGAGATAAGGTGTTGGGCCTCTGGATGGCAGAGAGGAAAGTGGGGACACTCACAGACCTGAGATATGTAAAATAACCCCTGCGTGGGGCCCTGAAAACCCATCCACATTCTTTCCTCTCACTTGCAATTTGGTAGAAAGGTTTCTAGTTGAAAAATCCCATGGGGAAAAACTGTTTCAGAAACCTGATTGGAGCCCGGTTTGGTTACTATGGATTGGATTAGAACTGGCTTTAAAAGGCTTGGAACCTCCTGATCCAGTCTCACTGAGAAAACGCTTTTGGAGATCCAGGTAGGAGAGTCATGGACACAGGACACAGGGAGTGGTGTTGGTATTTCCAGAGAAATCTCTCTCGACATGAATACAAAGACACTCCAGCTTCACCCTCCACTGGGGCTCAGAGTGGGAAGTGTTTAGCTGCACGGAATCAACTGGACTTCAGGAGCTGGTGAACCATGGGGTTTGGAATGCTTCATTTTGTCCTCTGAAGCCGTGAATCTGCAAAATTTCCCTGTAAAACGCTAGAGAGTAACTAGGCATTAAGATCCATTTGGTCTCTGCCATTAGCAGTGTGAAACAGCCTCGTGCAGTGGCAAATGATCAGAGTTGTGTTCCAATAAAACTCTACTTGTGACACTGAAATTTAATATCATATAATTTTCACATTTCAAAAATATTCCTTTTTGCCCCCAAATTAAAATATATATATTAAATGTATTTTTAAAAGTTAAAAAAAAAAAACAAAAACATAAAACATAAATATCATTCTTTGCCTGCTGGTTGGGAGAATAAAAAACAAACAGGAGGCAAGCTAATTTGTTAATCCCTGTCTAAACCATTTGCCTATATAATTCAGCTAGCATCCTGTTAGTGGCTTGTGACATGAATTTAGTAGGCTGGATTCTGCTTATGAAAAATAGAAACTTTATTAAATCTAAGGTGACATCAGCTGTAAGATACATTATTCCTTTTTTTTTTTTTTTTTTGGCCACACACTGAGGCATATGGGATCATAGGTCCCTGACCAAGGATTGAACTTATGCTACCTGGAGTGGAAGTGAGGATTCTTAAATACTGGATCACGAGGGAAGTCCCACAGCATTATTTTTCATACCACTGTCAAATATATATATATTTATGTGTGTGTGCTCAATTGCTTCAGTCATGTTTGCCTCTTTGCACCCCTATGCACCTCTCCTCTGCCCATATGATTCTTCAGGCAGAAATGCTGGAGTGGGTTGCCATGCCCTCTTACAGGGGATCATCCTGGCCTAGAGATAGAACCTACATCTCTTATGTCTTCTGCATTGGTAGGATGGTCCTTTACCACTAGGACCACCGTTTACACACTGCCAAATAAACTATGATATGCTACTGATGAAATGTGATCTAGTATCAGAAATGGTCCAATGTAAACTTTAGAATGTCCCTTAATGTCAATGAAATGTGTTAATGGCATGGAAGCTATCACCAATGTATTATATGGAGAGGCATTGTGTTACAAACCTTTTATTTCAATGACCACCACCTGTATAGTTTAACAGGAGCTCTGAGGCCACCATAGGGAGAAAAGACAAAAGTGAGGGCCGGAGAAGTACGTTTAAAACTGTTATGTCACTTAACTGAGTTTGACATGTTACCGTAAGTATAAAATAAAAGTGTGAATAATTATCTAAATGTTTCAGCTGATGATTAAATTAGGAACAAATTTTGTCTTCTGAATAATCACCACTCACCTGCAGAGAATAAGTTCCAAGACCCCCCAATGGACATCTTTAACCTCATATAGAATCAAACCCTTTATACACAATGATTTTGCTGTACAAGCATACCTGTGATGCAGTTTATTTTATAAAAGTACAGTGAGAGGTTGGCAACTAACTAATAGTAACAGGAAAGTTAAAGTGAAGTCGTTCAGTCCTGTCTACGCTTTGCGACCCCAGGCAGATTACTAGGCTCCTCTGTCCATGGGACCTCCCAGGCAAGAATTCTGGACTGGCCTTCAATTTCCTTCTCCAGAGCCTCTTCCTGACCCAGGGATTGAACCCAGGTCTGAGCCACCAAAAAGTGTAATACTAGGTATATCAATTATAACAATATACTTTGATAAAAGTTTTGGAAAGATGTAGTCTCTATGTAAAAAATATTACTGTACTATTTTAGTGATTTTGTTTTACCCTAACTAATCACTTAATATGCTCTGTGGCCATAACTTCTGCAGTTTGAGGTTGGCAGCAATATTAACCCAGATTTCTTTTCTCTTCTTCACATTCACCAAAGATATTAACAACCTCGGCATACAATTTTTTTCTCTCTTTATATCAAATTGAGAACTTCAATCTTTTCACTTAAAGCCAGCACTTGGTGGATTCTCTCTGGCATATCTAAATGGCCACATCACTCTACTTATGCTTTGGGACCATTATTGAGTAAAATAAGGGTGAGTGGGCACAAGCCCTGTGACATCTCAACAGCCATTTTGGTAACCAAGTTACAAATGGGTGGGATGTGCAGAACTAAGGAAAGATTCACATTCAGGGCAGGAGGATGTAGGATGCTGTGAAATTCCAATCACACTCCTCAGAATGAGATGCAATTCAAAACTTATGAGTTATTTCTTTCTGGACTTTTCCATTTAGTATTTTCAGTGAACAAATGAGGGTTAACTGAAACCGCAGAGAGTGATACCTGAAAGCAGAGGGGATGACCTTTTCCTGTGGTTGCCCTTAGGTGGAAAAAGCACTAGAAGAAGGGGCCACTTGAAGCAAGAAGTGACTGTAAAATGGCCCATCTCTTCCCGTGTGAGGAAGCACATTCACCACCACAACCTGAGAAAAAGACCAGAGGGAACAAACCCAGAGATGCCGATAAAAATGCTGAGGTCATCTTTGTTGGATTGGAGCACGTCAATGAGGATACTGAAACCCTCCTTGTCAGGGTGAGTTCAAGTTCAAAGCCAGTCATTTCTAACATTTTGAACAGTGACCAGGGACTCATCTTCAGGAAGAAAGAAGGGCCACATGAGTCCAGATCCTTCCTGCATGTTGCAACCTGAATATCTCAGGAACCCAGCAGCAGAGCCAGTGACCATCTCGCCAGCTTCTCAGTCTCGATGTGGAGGAAGAGAGTCCTATTATTTTCGAGCCTTTGCCTAAACCTGATTATAAAAGGAGTTCTCTGCAAGCTTCATAATTTCAGAATTGTTCTCTCCTCAGCCTCAAGGTCTATCTGGAGCTGTTCTGTCATTAGGAGGCAAGGGTGAAAGTCCTCTTATTGAAAACGATGTCTCATTTCAGATGTAAATTTTAAACATGGGAATCCCTAAATACCTAAACTCAGAGATGGAATCCCAGGGAGACTTGCTTCACCATGGCCCCTCCAGGAATCTCTCCTGCAAAGAATACGATTATGACCTTGGAAGATATCCTGACCTCCCGGGGCATGTTCAAGGTGGGGCATCATTTTCATGGACTCATGCGAATGACCAGGCATCCTTCAGTCTTATGGATCCAGACAGAACATGTAGTTTGGAAGGGTTGAAGAAAACAGACTTTTGGACTCTAGCAAGTCAGAGCAGGACTGTTGATCCTATAAAAGGAAATCTGATCATGTTACTCGATGACTTTTACTATGGAAAGCATACAAGAGATGGGCAGCCAGAACAGAAGACTCACGCAGCTTTAAATATCTCAGCTGCTTAGGAGTTTTAAAAAATGTCAAGTTTATCACCCACTCAAGGATCCATCTGGAGCTTAAGAAGCAGAGGGGTGACCGCTGGGAAATCCACACTACCTGCCAGCACTGTTTCCCACACCGATCCAGCTGCAGTATCACACTGAAAGGGTCCACGCTTCCCGGGAGTCCTCCACAGTCTGTAAAATTTGGAATTATCCTTAGAAACAGATCAGGTTCTCTTATAGCACATGAAGGACAGTCACAAACCTGGTGAAATGCCCTACATGTGTCATGTTTACAATTATGGATCGTCAACCTTTGCTGATGTAGAGGCACATTTTTTAACGTGGCATGGGAACACAAACAATTTGCTTTGTCTGTTTTGCCTCAAAATTTTCAAAGTGGCGACATCCTTCATAAACCACACTTGGAGGCACTGGAACAAGAGGGTCTTTCCATATTCCAAGTGCTGGCTTTAGTTTTTGAAGCTGAAGGAAAATACAGAGCACCACACCAAGAATCATCAGATATTCAACAAGTCAGAGCAATTGCAAGGGTTGCCTCCTGAAACAGAGGTCATGATCCGAACTTCAGTTCAGCTGGGATAGAGTTGATTCCCGTGAGAGAGACAGCATCCATCATTGTGAGGAACACTGACTCCCAAGTGCCACCCAGAAAAACTACAAACTGGATTGCCTACAAACACAAAATATTACAAACATTTTGCAGCAAGGGATCTGTCTACAAATTATCTTCTACCCACCTCCAGAATTTTGAAGAAGCCCTATTCACGTCCAGCCAGCTGTACATAAAGACCCTGCTTGGCTTTTGTTGTTCAGTTGCTCAGTTCTGTCTGACTCCCTGTGACCCTTGAACTTCAGTACTCCAGGCTTCCCTGTCCATCACCATCTCCTAAAGCTTGCTCAAACTCATTCCATTGGGTTGCTGATGCCATCCAAACATCTCATTCTCTGTCACCCCTTCTGCTCCTGCCTTCAATATTTTCCAGCATCAGGATTTTTTTCCAATTAGTTGACTCTTCTCATCAGGTGGCCAAAGTATTAGACTTCAACATCAGTTCTTCCACTGAGTATTCAGGGTTGATGCCCCTTAGGATTGACTGGTTGGATCTCCTTGCAGTCCAAGGGACTCTCAAGAGTCTTCTCCATTCTCCAGCACCACAGTTTGAAAAGATCAGTTCTCCAGCACTCAGTCTTCTTTATGATCCAGCTCTTTCATCTGTATCTGACTCCTGAGAAAACCATAGCTTTGACTTTATGGACATTTCTTTGCAAATTAATGTCTCTGTCTTTTAATATGCTGTCTAGGTTTGCCACACCTTTTCTTCCAAGGAGTGAGCATCTTTTAATTTCATGGCCTCTGTAACTATTCACAGTTATTTTGGAGCCAAGAAAATAAACTCTGACTTTACCGTAACTGAGATTTTTCTTGCTTCATCTCTCTACCATCAGGTAGCTTTTAAATCTGATTGTTCCTTCCTGGCCGCTCTCTATTGCCCAAAGTAATCACTTCTCTGACCTCTAGCACTAGGCATTCATTTTTGTTGGTTTAAAACTTTAAATAAATACAATCACACAATAGAATTTCTATTCCCCAGGTCTTTTGTTTGTTTGTTTTTTAATAAGTGAGATGCATTCTTATTATATGTAGCTGTGGAACATTCTTTTTCATTGCTGGGTAGAATTCCCTTGGAGGAATGGGCATAGTCTTATATGTCCATTTTACTGTGCCTGAAATTTGAGGCTCTTATTTTGCCTTTTCGAATAAGCTGCCTATGAACCCATGTGTGTCTTTCTTCATAATTTCTCTAGGATAGCTGTATCTGTATGTCTAGATATGAGATTTTGTGATAATGCAGGTGATAGTGGTTTAGTTGCCAAGTGGTATTTGACTCTTGCTACCCCACAGAGTCTAGCCCACTGGGCTCCACTGTCCATGGGATTTCCCAGGAAAGAATACCACAATGGGTTGGCATTTCCTTCTCCAGAGGATTTTCCTGACCCAAGGTTCAAACCTGGGTCTCCTGAATTGCAGGCAGATTTATTACTGACTGAGCCACTCCAATATGCAGGTACAGTCAAATGCTTTTTCAAAGTGATTGAATCATGTGTATTTCCACTAACAGTATTGACATTTCCATTTCTACCAAACACTTGGCACTGTCAGTCTGTTTCTTTTATAACTGAGCAGGACCCTGCAGGGCTTTCCCAGGGACAGATCATGCCCTCTCAAACCACAGCAATGTACCCATTCTCTTATTTGCAGAAAAAAAAAAAAAAGTTCCTAGACCTTCCATGAGTTTCAAAGAACAAATTTGATTAGAAGAGAAAAACTGCAGAAACAAACAAACAAAAAAATCAAGCAAGACGACCAATAGTTTGTTGTAGTGCAGTCGTGTTCACTGTAACCCCATGGACTGCAGCACATCAGACTTTTCTGCTCTTCACCATCTCCCGGAGCTTGCTCAGGCTCCAGTGCATTGCGTCTGTGATGCCATCCAACCATCTCTTTCTCTGTCATCCGCTTCTCCTCCTGCCTTCAATCTTTTCCTGCATTAGAGTGTATTCTAATGATCCAGCTCTTTCCATGAGGTGACCAAAGTATTGGAGCTTCACTTTCAGCATCAGTACTTCCAATGAATATTCAGAGTTGATTTCTTGTAGGACTGACTAGATTGATCTCCCTCCAGTCCAAGGGACTCTTGAAAGTCTTAGCCAACATGACAGTACAAAAACCTCAATTCTTTGGGGCTCAGTCTTCTTTCTGGTCCACATCTCACATCCATACATGACTAGTTGAAGAACCACAGCCTTGACTACACGGATCTTTGTTGGCAAATTAATGTCTCTGCTTTTTAATATGTCTAGGTTTGTCACAGTTTTTCTTCCAAGGAGCAAGCATCTTTTAATTTCATGGCTGCAGTCACTATCTGCAGTGATTTGGAGCTCAAGAAAATAAAGTCTGTCACCATTGTTGCCTAATCTATTCGCCATGAAGTGCTGAGACCTTTTGGAGAAAGCAATGACACCCCACTCCAGTACACTTGCCTGGAATATCCCGTGGATGGAGGCGTCTGGTAGACTGTAGTCCATGGGGTTGTTAAGAGTCAGAAATGACTCAATGGTTTCACTTTCATTTTTCACTTTCATGCATTGGAGAAGGAAATGGCAACCCACTTCAGTGTTCTTGCCTGGAGAATCCCAGGGACGGGGGAGCCTGGTGTGCTACCGTCTTTGGCATCACGCAGAGTTCGACACGACTGAAGCAACTTAGCAGCCGCACATGAGAACTTTGACTGTGTGGACAACTCTGGAAAATTCTTAAAGAATTTTCTGAGGGGGACGGAGAGGGTTCGATGATTTGGGAGAATGGCATTGAAACATATATAATATCGTATATGAAACGAGTCACCAGTCCAAGTTCGATGCACGATTCTGGATGCTTGGGGCTGGTACACTGGGATGACCCAGAGGGACGGTATGGGAAGGGAGGAAGTTTCAGGATGCGGAACACATGTATACCTGTGGCAGGTTCATTTTTATATATGAAAAAAACAATACAATATTGTAAATTAAAAAAAAAA
>SJYM01009223.1:59800-76590 GCA_006410775.1 Tragelaphus imberbis
CAAAGTAATCACTTCTCTGACCTCTAGCACTAGGCATTCATTTTTGTTGGTTTAAAACTTTAAATAAATACAATCACACAATAGAATTTCTATTCCCCAGGTCTTTTGTTTGTTTGTTTTTTAATAAGTGAGATGCATTCTTATTATATGTAGCTGTGGAACATTCTTTTTCATTGCTGGGTAGAATTCCCTTGGAGGAATGGGCATAGTCTTATATGTCCATTTTACTGTGCCTGAAATTTGAGGCTCTTATTTTGCCTTTTCGAATAAGCTGCCTATGAACCCATGTGTGTCTTTCTTCATAATTTCTCTAGGATAGCTGTATCTGTATGTCTAGATATGAGATTTTGTGATAATGCAGGTGATAGTGGTTTAGTTGCCAAGTGGTATTTGACTCTTGCTACCCCACAGAGTCTAGCCCACTGGGCTCCACTGTCCATGGGATTTCCCAGGAAAGAATACCACAATGGGTTGGCATTTCCTTCTCCAGAGGATTTTCCTGACCCAAGGTTCAAACCTGGGTCTCCTGAATTGCAGGCAGATTTATTACTGACTGAGCCACTCCAATATGCAGGTACAGTCAAATGCTTTTTCAAAGTGATTGAATCATGTGTATTTCCACTAACAGTATTGACATTTCCATTTCTACCAAACACTTGGCACTGTCAGTCTGTTTCTTTTATAACTGAGCAGGACCCTGCAGGGCTTTCCCAGGGACAGATCATGCCCTCTCAAACCACAGCAATGTACCCATTCTCTTATTTGCAGAAAAAAAAAAAAAAGTTCCTAGACCTTCCATGAGTTTCAAAGAACAAATTTGATTAGAAGAGAAAAACTGCAGAAACAAACAAACAAAAAAATCAAGCAAGACGACCAATAGTTTGTTGTAGTGCAGTCGTGTTCACTGTAACCCCATGGACTGCAGCACATCAGACTTTTCTGCTCTTCACCATCTCCCGGAGCTTGCTCAGGCTCCAGTGCATTGCGTCTGTGATGCCATCCAACCATCTCTTTCTCTGTCATCCGCTTCTCCTCCTGCCTTCAATCTTTTCCTGCATTAGAGTGTATTCTAATGATCCAGCTCTTTCCATGAGGTGACCAAAGTATTGGAGCTTCACTTTCAGCATCAGTACTTCCAATGAATATTCAGAGTTGATTTCTTGTAGGACTGACTAGATTGATCTCCCTCCAGTCCAAGGGACTCTTGAAAGTCTTAGCCAACATGACAGTACAAAAACCTCAATTCTTTGGGGCTCAGTCTTCTTTCTGGTCCACATCTCACATCCATACATGACTAGTTGAAGAACCACAGCCTTGACTACACGGATCTTTGTTGGCAAATTAATGTCTCTGCTTTTTAATATGTCTAGGTTTGTCACAGTTTTTCTTCCAAGGAGCAAGCATCTTTTAATTTCATGGCTGCAGTCACTATCTGCAGTGATTTGGAGCTCAAGAAAATAAAGTCTGTCACCATTGTTGCCTAATCTATTCGCCATGAAGTGCTGAGACCTTTTGGAGAAAGCAATGACACCCCACTCCAGTACACTTGCCTGGAATATCCCGTGGATGGAGGCGTCTGGTAGACTGTAGTCCATGGGGTTGTTAAGAGTCAGAAATGACTCAATGGTTTCACTTTCATTTTTCACTTTCATGCATTGGAGAAGGAAATGGCAACCCACTTCAGTGTTCTTGCCTGGAGAATCCCAGGGACGGGGGAGCCTGGTGTGCTACCGTCTTTGGCATCACGCAGAGTTCGACACGACTGAAGCAACTTAGCAGCCGCACATGAGAACTTTGACTGTGTGGACAACTCTGGAAAATTCTTAAAGAATTTTCTGAGGGGGACGGAGAGGGTTCGATGATTTGGGAGAATGGCATTGAAACATATATAATATCGTATATGAAACGAGTCACCAGTCCAAGTTCGATGCACGATTCTGGATGCTTGGGGCTGGTACACTGGGATGACCCAGAGGGACGGTATGGGAAGGGAGGAAGTTTCAGGATGCGGAACACATGTATACCTGTGGCAGGTTCATTTTTATATATGAAAAAAACAATACAATATTGTAAATTAAAAAAAAAAATGGGAATATCAGACCATTTGACCTGCGTCCTGAGAAAAGTGTATGCAGGTCAAGAAGCAACAGTTAGAACTGAACATGGAACAACTGACTGGTTCCAAATAGGGAAAGGAGTACATCAAGATTATATATATTGTCACCCTGATTATTTAACTTATATACAGAGTACATCATGAAAAACACTGGGCTGGATAAAACACAATCTGGAATCAAGATTGCTGGGAGAAATATTAACGACCTCACATATGCAGATGATACCTTCCTAATGGCAGAGAATGAAGAGCCTCTTGATGAGGGCTAAAGAGGTGTGTGAAAAGGCTGGCTTAAAACTCACCATTCAAAAAATGAAGATCATGACATCTGGTCCCATCACTTCATGGTAAACCAAAGCAGAAAAAGTGAAAACAACAGATTTTATTTTCTTGCGCCCCAAAATCACTAGATGATAAGTGTACCCACAAAATTAAAAGAAGCTTCCTCCTTGAAATAAAAGCAATGACAAACATAGACAGGAAAAAAAAAAAAAAAAATTTAAGGCATCACTCTGTTGACCAAAGATCTTATAGTCAAAGCTACAGTGGCTAAGACAGTAATGAGTTCATGTGGAATTCGGGAGATGTGTGTTCCATCATGGGAAGGACATCCCTTAGTCCAGTGGTAAGATTATGTGCTCCCAAATTAGAGAGTTCAAGTTCATACCCTGGTCGGGGTATTAGATCCCACATACTGCAACTAAAAAAAGCTCATGTGACAATTAAAAATCCTGCATCCCACATGCTGCTATGAAGATTGAAGAGCCCCTGTGCTTCAACTAAGGCCAAGTACAGCCTAGTAAATGAATAAATATTTGAAAGAAAGAAAGAAAAAAATATGAGAATTCCCTGTTGATTCAGCAGTTAATACTTGATGCTTTCACTGACAATGGCCAGAGTTCAACACCTGTTTGTGGAACTAAGATCCCACAAGTTCTGTGGCATGGCCAACAAAAACCCAGAAAGATAATCGAGGAGGAAAGGACTCCCAAAATTTGAAAAGGAAACATATAACTGCAAACAAGCTGAGGATAGAGTATGGATTGCCAGGAACCCAAAGTGCAAAAGTAGCACCTCTGGAATTCAGAAGTCTCTTTACTGTTGTGGTTTAGGCTCCTCCTACTCCTCCTTCTGAACCTAAATAACTTGTAGCACCTAAGAGAAATTGTTATGGGGGAAAAAATGTTTGAAATGAATGATATTGAAAATAATAAATGTTTTGAGACAGAGGTAAAGCAGTTTAATGTGTTAACATGCATTATGTTTGAAAAGAAAAAGGTTGGCAAAATAATGATCTAAGTCAGTGCTAGTAACAGAAATAGCACCGTTAATATAGTTTTGTTTTTTTTTTTTTTTATCATCGTCACATGTATTGCCTAATAAGAATGAACACCATTTCACATATATAAATGCCTATTTTCTCTTCTGTGAGGTGACCTGTTTATATCTTTTATCTGATTTTTCAGATGGAGTGTTCATCTTGTAGGAATTTTTCTTTTTTTTTCTTTTGGCATTGCTGTGAGGCTTAAGGGATCTTAGATCTTCAACCAGGGATCACATCTCTGCCCCCTGCAGTGGAAGCACAAAACTCTAACTACCAGATCACTAGGGAATTCTCAATGCAAATGTTTTCTATCAACTTGTCAATAGGCCACTTCAAAGATGTTAAAATGTATCTAGTGTGATTGAGGCGGAGAAAGCAACGGCAAACCACTCCTGTACTCTTGCCTAGAAAATCCCATGGATGGAGGAGCCTGGTAGGCTGCAGTCCATGGGGTCACTCCGAGTCGAGTGCGACTGAGCGACTTCACTTTCACTTTTAACTTTCACACAATGGAGAAGGCAATGGCAACCCAGTCCAGTGTTCTTGCCTGGAGAATCCCAGGAATGGCAGAGCCTGGTGGGCTACCGTCTATGGGGTCGCACAGAGTTGGACACGACTGAAGCGAATTAGCAGCAGCAGCAGTGTGATTGAGGTATTAAATCTTTGTGTATGCTAAGTCACTTTAGTGCTGCCCAACTCTTTGCTATGTAGACTATAGCCCACCAGGTTCCTCTGTCCATAGGATTCTTCAGGCAATAATTCTGGAGTAGGTTGCATTTCCCTTTGCAGGGGATCTTCTCGACCCAGGGATTGAACCCACATCTTTTACATCTGCTGCATTGGCAGGCAGGTTCCTTATCACTAGCTCCACCTGTGAAACCTATTAAATCTTTACTTTTATTTAATTTAATTAATTTAAAACTAAAAGATATGGATAGAAGAACCAGATAGTCCTTATAAGTGAGTTCCAATTAATTTGTATCCTCAGTAATGTGTGTATCTCTTGGATATTTTCCTCAAGGTGAGAGTCCATGCCCATCCCCAAGAGTAGGCTGGATTTAGTGACTTGTTTCCAAAGAACAGAATATGTTAAGGAGAAGGAGATAACTTTATAGCAGAGGGATTAGTGGTAAGTCGTAATGATAGTATGGCTCCTTGATGGGAAATGATGAGAAAGATATACTGCCTTGGAGGTATAGTTCTCAAAATATATAAACCCCAGTGCACACAGGAGAAACATATCAGTCTCATATTGAGTCATTCTGCAAAATACTTGTCCCTGATAGACTCCTGAAAATTGTCAAAAGTCATGAAAAACAAGGACAGTTTAAGAAACTGCTATAGACCAGAATAAACTAGGGATGTGTCTGCAGACTTTCAGTATATATCCTCATGCAGTTTGATATCCTATATGGGAATATTAAACTGGAAAAGAACATCTGTGGGAAAACTGGCAAAATCTGAATAAAACCTGTAACTTAGTAAAAGGTTTCCTACTCAAAGTTGCTGGAACAATTCTGAGGCTTAAAGGAGATCATTTCACATATATGCATTGTAGACATTGCAAATATTTTCTCTACATTACACCCTCCTCATTTTGACCTCACTGGAATAGAAGTCTAAAGTATGATATAATTAACTGAATGGAAAACTTCTAATATAAAGGATCAATAATATTTAGACTGTGTCAAATGACCATAAGGCAGTAATGAGAAACTCACAAAGAAACATATGTTAAAAAGCCATTCATTTGAAAAATATCAATAAACATATTAATACATATCTCCATGGAATTGTTAGGCAAGACTACTGGAGCAGATGCCATTATTTTCTCCAAGGGATCTTCCTGACCCAGGATGGAAAATTGTCCTCCTGTGTCTCCTGCATTAGCTGGAAAGTTCCTTACCATTTGAGCAACAAAGGAAGCCCATGCAATATCTAATCTTTGTATTAAGAAGATAATATTAGTATATACTGGAAAGTGAATGATAATGAACATACTAATCAGCAAAAATTTTGGTAAAGTTAAATTTGTATGGGAAAATGATGGAAACAGTGGTAGACTTTATTTTCTTGGGATCTGAAATGATTGCAGAGAGTGACTGCAGCCATGAAATTAAAAGACATTTTCCCCTTGGAAGAAATATTTTAACACAGCATATTAAAAAGCAGAAACCTTACTTTGCTGACAAAGTCCATCTAGTCAAAGTTATGGTTTTTCCAGCAGTTATGTATGGATGTGATAGTTGGATCACAAAGAAGGCTGAGTGCCAAAGAATTGGTGCTTTTGAACTGTCATGTTAGAGAAGACTCTTGAGAGTCCCTTGGACTGCAATGTGATCCAACCTGTCAATCCTAAGGGAAATAAACTCTGAACTGCAAGGACTGGTGCTGAAGCTGAACATCAAATACTTTGACCTTCTGACATGAAAAGCCCACTCTTTGGTAAATACCTTGATGCTGGAAAAGACTGAGGGCAGGAGAAGTGGGCAGCAAAGTTGGAAATGTTTGGATAGTATCACCAACACCATGCACATGAGTTTGCACAAACTCCAGGAGATAGTGAAGGACAGGGAATCCTTGTGTGCTGCATTTAGTCCATGTGGTTGGAAAGAGTCCTACAGGACTGAGAGACTGAACAACAACAACAAATTAAGGTAAATTTATAATGTTACATATAAGACAAATGAGAGTTACAAATAACTATCTCAAAAAATTGTAAAGGCAAGCAGCAGAACAAATAGTGATATGAAGGAATGCAATTAACACAGAAAGAAAAAATGAATATAATAGAGAAGAAAATATAGTAACAAAACCAAAACTTTATTCCCCCATATGATTACAAGGAGTCTTCCACCAGAACAGAGCATTTAAAAAAAGACTCTGTAAAGGGCCAAAAAAGAAATACTTTAGGCTTTTGATTATGATCTTTGGCACTTAATCAAGTTTGCAGCCATAGACATTAACCAAAGGAACTGGCAAGTCCCTGTTCCAACTTTAAGGATTCTGAAAGTTGAATCTCACACAATTTTCATGTCTGAAAACAATATTCTTTTCTGTTTTCTAAGCTCTTAAAAAGCCTAAGTTTCTAAAACTTTAAAACAGAAGTAAAGCTCATTCTCAGCTTACTATATAGACTGTGCAAAACAGGGGCACGCTGCCCTGTATTGATCCAAATGCAATACCAAGGGAAGGCGCTTCAAGATCCAAGTATATGGTCAAGTTCCTTAAACAAGGGACAGGTCACCCCCGAGAGCTGTGAGTGCTGGATGCCATCACTGGACTCCCCTGGTAGACTCGGATGATACTCTCAGCCCTGTGCTCTGGCAACAGTGCACTCTGTTTTTGTTTTTGTTTTTTTTCCCCTCCTCAGGTAAGGTGCACAATCTCAACAGAGCCAAGACCCTTGAGATTCAGGTTCAGCCTATCCCCCAGTTGTTTCCTCCAGAGGTACCACCGTGCGGCTCATTGCACACAACTCGGCCTTGCGACCAATAAACTGTGGGTGCCGACACCTGGCAGCCAATCATCGGTGG
This sequence comes from Tragelaphus imberbis, assembly GCA_006410775.1. Lineage (NCBI taxonomy): Eukaryota > Metazoa > Chordata > Mammalia > Artiodactyla > Bovidae > Tragelaphus > Tragelaphus imberbis. The sequence continues at coordinate 66,777 of SJYM01009223.1, forward strand.
CAGCCGGCGTGCCTGTAGAGGCCCTGCAGCGGCGGCACGGGCTTGAGGCAGCGTCTTAGCTTCAAGCTTAACCCGGAGACTGCCTAAGGGCCTGTGAGATGCCTACAGTTCCGGCACCACAGCCAACAGGGACTGGTAAGGGCTGGGATGTGGTGTGGCCAAAGCAGTGCCTGAGGGCCAAGGGGAGGGTTTCTCGAGTCCCCACACGCATGGGGCCTTGCTAGGCGAGGCGGCCTGTGAGGCCTGGTGGGCCTCAGGAGGCAGCACTGCGGGGCCCACAGGCCCTGAGTCCCCTTTCACCCTCTCCTCTCTCTAGTCTGGGCAGGCGCTTCTCTCCAGCAGCCTTCCTGCCCCAGTGGTTGGGAGAGCCAGCCAGCTTGGGGGAAGGGCCTGTTAGGCTCACGGCCCCTGCTCAGGGCTCCTGTGGAACCTAATGTATATAAACACACATGGAAATCATCACAGTGGGTTTGTGACTCAGGTCTGACCTGGTTCTGGACCCAGGTACAGTCAGGCGGGCACAGCAAAAAAAAAAAAAAAAATCGATCTAGTGGCCTCTTCACGGCTGTGGCGCCTTGGTCGTTTTCCTGTTTCCTCTGCCTCTCCTGGGAATCCAGGGCTGTCGCTGTACCTTGGAGCCCCGAGATTTAGAACATTGCTTCAGGAGATTGGGAGATGAGGTGCTTGTTCTTTTGTTACTGAGAGAAGGGTGGTATGAGGGAGAAGCTCAGAGAAGAGGAGTTCAGTCACTTGCTCTGGTTGAGTGTGAGATGCCTGGTCAGCATCCGTAGGGTAGGACCAGTTAGGGACTGAGGGATAGAACATTTCTGGAATGCGTGACTCGCCCTGACCTTTCCCTCTGACCGCCCCCAGGATGTGACCTTTTTCCTGTCTGGGAAGTCTTAAGGGCTCAGGTTTTCAGTGTGCCCCTGAGGCAAGATGACAGACATCTTTACAATAAGGAACAGAGTTGTGTCTTTCTTGTCTACCATTTTTCTCCCTTCATTTATGGCCCAACATCTTGCTGTGTAGAGTTCTCCTGATTGAGGTTTAGCTGACCATGATTGTGGGTGGTGACTTCAGGGCAATCATGGTTTGAGGTCACTCTGAAACTCTCTGAGTTGCAACCTTAAAAACAGGCAGGGAGGCTGGTGACTTGCTTTCTCTTTCCATCTTGAAAGAAAAAGAGTAAGCATCATGGGTTTTAAGCTATGTAGAGCCGGCTCCTACAACTTGATGAGGTTAAAATGGAGCAATGTACATATCCTAAGGTTTTAGCTATAAAATCAAAGTAATGAAGGTGTGGGAGTTCCCTGGTGACTGGTGGTTAGGATTCTAGGCTTTCACTGCAGTGGTCTGGGTTCCATCTCTGGTCAGGAAACTGGGATCCCACAAGCCAAGCAGCATGGCCAAATTAATAAATGAATAAAGTGGTTCATTCAGAGAAAAGGTTGTGATTTAACATGTTTACGTGGGATTACTTGCTCATTTCTATACCCTTAGGGCGTTAATTCATTAAGTAATTGAACTCCACTGGATGGTGCCTGGGGACCATCTGAGTTCACTTCATGCCAGTAAACAAGATCATAGGTAGCTCAATGCCCAGCAACTTGTGCCTACAGCTTTGTTGTATAGTTATCTATTGCTGGTACAGCTTTGAAATTTATAACGAATCAATATTGCCATGTTTTGGTCACACCATGTGCCTTCATAGGATATTAGTTCCCCAACAAGGGATTGAACCCAGGATCCTGGCAATCAAAGGGCTGAGTCCAAACCACTGAACTGCCAGGCCACTCCTGGTTTTAGGGGTTTTGGTTTGTTTTATACAGGGAGCCAATGTGAGGAACTCTGCCCATGGCAAAGGTCATGATTAAGGAGGCTCAGCATATGCAAAGTCACTATCCAGCCTCAGAAGTCCTGCTGGATATTCTCAAGAATCTACCCCCAAAACCAGAGTCTGCCAGTTTTACTACTTGGTGCTCTCACCTCTGACTTTACAGAAGGCTGTCTCCCACCACCATCTCGTTCTCTTTTAAAAAGTTTACTTAGAGTTCCAGTTAATAAACTTCTTGGGCATAATCAGATCAGATCAGATCACTTGCTGTCGTGTCTGACTCTTTGCGACCCCATGAATTACAGCAAGCCAGGCCTCCCTGTCCATCACCAACTCATGGAGTTCACTCAAACTCATGTCCATAGAGTCAGTGATGCCATCCAACCATCTTATCCTCTGTTGACCTCTTCTCCTCTTGCTCCCAATCCCTCCCAGCATCAGAGTCTTCTCCAATGAGTCAACTCTTCAAATGAGGTGGCCAAAGTACTGGAATTTCAGCTTCAGCATCATTCCTTCCAAAAAAATCCCAGGGCTAATCTCCTTCAGAAAGGACTGGCTGGATCTCCTTGCAGTCCAAGGGACTCGCAAGAGTTTCCTCCAACACCACAGTTCAAAAGCACCAATTCTTTGGTGCTCAGCTTTCATCACAGTCCAACTCTTGCATCCATACATGACCACAGGAAAAACCATAGCCTTGACTAGATGAACCTTTATTGGCAAAGTAATGTCTTTGCTTTTGAATATGCTATCTATGTTGCCCCTAACTTTCCTTCCAAGGAGTAAGCGTCTTTTAATTTCATGGCTGCAGTCACCATCTGCAGTGATTTTGGAGCCCAGAAAAACNGGGAGTTCCCTGGTGACTGGTGGTTAGGATTCTAGGCTTTCACTGCAGTGGTCTGGGTTCCATCTCTGGTCAGGAAACTGGGATCCCACAAGCCAAGCAGCATGGCCAAATTAATAAATGAATAAAGTGGTTCATTCAGAGAAAAGGTTGTGATTTAACATGTTTACGTGGGATTACTTGCTCATTTCTATACCCTTAGGGCGTTAATTCATTAAGTAATTGAACTCCACTGGATGGTGCCTGGGGACCATCTGAGTTCACTTCATGCCAGTAAACAAGATCATAGGTAGCTCAATGCCCAGCAACTTGTGCCTACAGCTTTGTTGTATAGTTATCTATTGCTGGTACAGCTTTGAAATTTATAACGAATCAATATTGCCATGTTTTGGTCACACCATGTGCCTTCATAGGATATTAGTTCCCCAACAAGGGATTGAACCCAGGATCCTGGCAATCAAAGGGCTGAGTCCAAACCACTGAACTGCCAGGCCACTCCTGGTTTTAGGGGTTTTGGTTTGTTTTATACAGGGAGCCAATGTGAGGAACTCTGCCCATGGCAAAGGTCATGATTAAGGAGGCTCAGCATATGCAAAGTCACTATCCAGCCTCAGAAGTCCTGCTGGATATTCTCAAGAATCTACCCCCAAAACCAGAGTCTGCCAGTTTTACTACTTGGTGCTCTCACCTCTGACTTTACAGAAGGCTGTCTCCCACCACCATCTCGTTCTCTTTTAAAAAGTTTACTTAGAGTTCCAGTTAATAAACTTCTTGGGCATAATCAGATCAGATCAGATCACTTGCTGTCGTGTCTGACTCTTTGCAACCCCATGAATTACAGCAAGCCAGGCCTCCCTGTCCATCACCAACTCATGGAGTTCACTCAAACTCATGTCCATAGAGTCAGTGATGCCATCCAACCATCTTATCCTCTGTTGACCTCTTCTCCTCTTGCTCCCAATCCCTCCCAGCATCAGAGTCTTCTCCAATGAGTCAACTCTTCAAATGAGGTGGCCAAAGTACTGGAATTTCAGCTTCAGCATCATTCCTTCCAAAGAAATCCCAGGGCTAATCTCCTTCAGAAAGGACTGGCTGGATCTCCTTGCAGTCCAAGGGACTCGCAAGAGTTTCCTCCAACACCACAGTTCAAAAGCACCAATTCTTTGGTGCTCAGCTTTCATCACAGTCCAACTCTTGCATCCATACATGACCACAGGAAAAACCATAGCCTTGACTAGATGAACCTTTATTGGCAAAGTAATGTCTTTGCTTTTGAATATGCTATCTATGTTGCCCCTAACTTTCCTTCCAAGGAGTAAGCGTCTTTTAATTTCATGGCTGCAGTCACCATCTGCAGTGATTTTGGAGCCCAGAAAAACAAAGTCTGACACTGTTTCCATTGTTTCCCCATCTATTTCCCATGAAGTGATGGGGCCGGATGCCATGGTCTTCCTTTTCCGAATGTTGAGCTAAGCCAACTTTTTCATTCTCCACTTTCACTTTCATCAAGAGGCTTTTGAGTTCTTCTTCACTTTCTGCCATAAGGGTGATGTCATCTGCATATCTGAGAAATATTGATATTTCTCCCAGCAATCTTGAGTGTTAAATCGAAACCCCTTAGATGGCTCTCTAACTTGCCTGGCAAGTTTACCCGGACTCCTACAGCTATGCATATGATTATGTACAGTCTCTCAACTGCAAGAGGCACAGGAAGCTTCAGATATTCAAATAGCTTGGAGCCTCTTGGAGAGTTAAAAGCTGTCAGAATAAAACTAGTATAAGATTTCATTGATGAGCCAATGATTGCTGCCAAGTTTCCACATCACCTGTATTGTATCCTTGAATGTGTATTAATTAATATAATTGGTATGTAGAAAAAATAAGTTAGTGGCCTTGGTGTTAGCAACTTTAGATTCTTAAGGTAATAAATTCTTTCCTTTGTTGCAAACCCACTGCACCTTTGCCCTATAGGAATGCAGGTTGATCTAACACCTTTGGAGGATGATGCCAAACTTCAAAATAATAATTCTTAGAGAAAATAAGTCTTCTGGTTGAGAAATCTTTGTAGAATCATACAATATTAATAGGCTTCCTGGCCAGAAGATGATGTAAATCCCCTAAGCAATTTGTATACAATAAGTTTGCAGAAAAGAAACCCTGGTTTTGATAAGGATCAAAGATTGCTGACTTTGCATGATTTCACACCCGTTATTATCCTCTATGTGTAACTTATGTTATAAAAACCCCTGTTGAAAATAAAGCTACGGGACTTGCTCACCAAAGTTTGGTCTCCCCATGTCATTCTTTCTTTCACCTTCTGGCTGAATTTCCATATGGAGCACGGAGGCCCGCCAAGCCTACTAATTTTGCCTGGGCTTCTAAGATCTGACCAGGGAGGGCTTAATGTCTCCTCTCCCTCAGGAGAATGGGAAGACACCTCTGGCCTACGTAGGTGGTACAAACTTCTTGGCTTGAAATTTTATTGAGTTTCTGGCGTAAACCAAGCTATTCACCCACTTTTCTCCACTGAATTTTCTCACTGAGCTATCCCTATTTAAGCACACTTTATATTTCTAATTAATACTTAATAAAGCTATTGTATTCAATTCACCAAAGCTGTCTCCCCTTCGAATTTTCTGGATCTGCCAGGGCTGGACCCTGGCAGTTTTGTGTTTTTAAATTTTTGCCATATTTATAGAGAACTCTTCCGTGTGTAAGTATGATGTGAATGAGATTATAACATGAAATGTTTGTGTTGTACATATTATCTCAAAAGTGAGTAGTTTGGAAGAACTTCCATTTGTTATCTCTTGGTCTAGAATCCAGTTGGGTAGTTTAGCCTCAGGGTCCTTGTTATTCAATTCAGTTCTGTCACTCAGTCATGTCCAACTCTTTGCAACCCCATGAATCACAGCACGCCAGGCCTCCCTGTACATCACAAACTCCCAGAGTTCACTCAGACTCAAGTCCATGGAATCAATGATGCCAGCAAGCCATCTCATCCTCTGTCCTTCCCTTTTCCTCCTGTCCCCAATCCTTCCCAGCATCAGAGTCTTTTCAAATGAGTCAACTCTTTGCATCCCGTGGCCAAAGTACTGGAGTTTCAGCTTTAGTATCATTCCTTCCAAAGAAATCTCACAGCTGATCTCCTTCAGAATGGACTGTTTGGCTCTCCTTGCAGTCCAAGGGACTCTCAAGAGTCTTCTCCAACACCACAGTTCAAAAGCATCAATTTTTTGGTGCTCAGCTTTCTTCACAGTCCAACTCTTGCATCCATACATGACCACTGGAAAGACCAGAGCCTTGACTAGATACACCTTTGTTGACAATGTCTCTGCTTTGCAATATGCTATCTAGATTGGTCATAACTTTTCTTCCAAGAAGTAAGTGTCTTTTAATCTCATGTCTGCAGTTACCAACTGTAGTGATTTTGGAGCCCCCCGAAAAATAAAGTCTGACACTATTTCCACTGTTTCCCCATTTATTTCGCATGAAGTCATGGGACTAGATGCCCTGATCTTCATTTTCTAAACGTTGAGCTTTAAGCCAACTTTTTCACTCTCCACTTTCACTTTCATCAAGAGGCTTTTTAGTTCCTCTTCACTTTCTGCCATAAGGGTGGTGTCATCTGCATATCTGAGGTTATTGATATTTCTCCCAGCAATCTTAATTCCAGTTTGTGTTTCTTCCAGTCCAGTGTTTCTCATGATGTACTCTGCATATGAATTAAATAAGCAGGGTGACAATATACAGCCTTGACATACTCCTTTTCCTATTTGGAATCAGTCTGTTGTTCCATGTCCAGCTCTAACTGTTGTTTCCTGACCTGCATATAGGTTTCTCAAGAGGCAGATCAGGTGGCCTGGTATTCCCATCACTTTCAGAATTTTCCACAATTTATTGTGATCCACAGAGTCAAAGGCTTTGGCATAGTCAATAGAGCAGAAATAGATATTTTACTGGAACTCTCTGGCTTTTTCCATTATACAGCAGATATTGGCAATTTGATCTCTGGTTCCTTTGCCTTTTCTAAAGCCAGGTTGAACATCTGGAACTTCATGGTTCACGTATTGCTGAAACCTGACTTGGAGAATTTTGAGCTTTACTTTACTAAATTAGTCAAGCTTTAATCTGGTTTGACAACCTCTAAAGACTTGGATTGTTGAATCTAAGCTCTCTCACTTGTCTATACTCATGAGGCCTCAGATCCTCCCTCTGTGGGCCTCTTCAAGTGGCTGCTCGTTTGGAGACTGCTGTCTTTTCCCAGAATGAGTGATACAGGAAAGAACTCGCACTCATGATAAACTGCAAGTTCTTTTATAAGAAGTTACACATCTTCACTTCTCTATTTTCTTAGTCTCACAGGTCAACCCTGTGATATTTTGGGAGAGAACTACATAGGGGTGGGAATATCAGGAGATTCCCAAGTGATTCACTTGGAGTCATCTTAAAGGCTGGCTACCATACCCATTAATCCACCATGCCAACCTTTCTTCATATGATTTCACTTCTGTTTCTGTGAGTGAATTCTGCCTGCATACACTTCTTGGGTTCTGCTGCTGGTGGTAATTCGCATCAGTCATGTCTGACTCTGTGAGACTCCACAGACGGCAACCCACCAGGACCCCTGTCCCTGAGATTCTCTGAGCAAGAACACTGGAGTTGGTTGACATTTCTTTCTCCAATCCATCAAAGTGAAAAGTTAAAGTGAAGTCACTCAGTTGTATTCAACTCTTCTCGACCCCGTGGACTGCAGCCAACCAGGTCCTCCATCCATGGGATTTTCCAGGCAAGAGCACTGGATCTACTCAATTCTTGTTTGTTCAGTTTTATTCTAGCAAGTGTCTTATTTTTACTGGATTAAGTTTTCTGTTTCTCTAGATGGTTCCCATCAGCAAACAGACTGACTGTAAAATCACCTCTCATTAAAAGTCTGTCTTTTGATGACATGTTCTGCTTCTGCTCTTTTAGTTCATATTTGCTTTTTATAGACTTCTACAGAGTTGCTTGAACGTGTTATGTCCAGTTCTCTCATTTTCCTTGTAATCCACTCTTGTCAAGGTCACCAGTGAATTCCAAATGTTTAACTCAGTGCTCAATTTTTAGTTTTTATTTAATTTAATTTTTTGGCTGCCTTTATCAGAGTAGTTCATTGCCTCCTGCCCCCCAAACATGTTTCATTTGGACTATAGAATGCTTCTCTTTTCTGCTTCTCTTCTACCTACAGTTCTCTAGCGTACCTAACCTTTGTGTCTGGCTTTATTCAGATATCATATTTTCTTTTTAAATACTTATTTATTTACTTATGTGGCTTGTGGGATCTTAATTCCCAGCCAAGGGATGGAAACTGCACAGAATCTTAAACAATGGAACTCCAAGGAAGTCCCCTAGTGTGTGTATTTTCAAGATTCACCCATTTTATGGATGTATAGCAGTACATTTTTGTATGTGTGTGTTGCATATGGTATATGCCTTACATGTAGTGCATTGTGAGCACATACCACAGTTTATTTATCCATTCATCACATAAAGGATAATATTTGGATGGTGAACTCTTTGGACTATTGTTGTTTTGAACATTGTTTTTGCATGGACTTAACATTTGAAGTTTTTATGGATATATACACGAGTGAAATTGCTGAATCATATGGCTACTCTATATTTAATTTTTGAAGTAGTGACAAACCCCTTTTCAAAGTGGTTGTACCATTTTACAGCAATTGCATCAACAATATATGAAGATTCCTTTTCTCCATATCCTCTGCAGGATTATAGCCAAGCTAATATAGCCAAGTTAATGGGTGTGAGGAGAAGGCAATTACACCCCACTCCAGTACTCTTGCCTGGAAAATCCCGTGGATGGAGGAGCCTGGTGGCCTGCAATCCATGGGGTCACTAAGAGTTGGACACGACTGAGAGATTTCACTTTCAATTTTTACTTTCATGCACTGGAGAAGGAAATGGCAACCCACTCCAGTGTTCTTGCCTGAAGAATCCCAGGGACAGGGGAGCCTGGTGGGCTACCATCTCTGGGGTCGCACAGAGTCAGACACGACTGAAGCGACTTAGCAGCAGCAGCAATGGGTGTGAAGTAGTATTTCACTGAGACTGCTTTATATTCTCCTAATCATGTTAAGGAGTATTCTTTGTGATTGTTGGCCATTTGTGTATCATCTTTGGTGAAAAGTCTATTCAAATTTTTCCATGATTTTTAAAAGTTTATTTATTTATTTTTTAATTGTTGTAAAAAACCTGTAACTTAAATTTTACCATTGTAACCATTTTTAGATGCTAACTATGTCACACACCTTCATAAGCCTTTTTGGAGAAGGAAATGGAAACCCATGCCAGTATTCTTTCCTGGAGGATCCCATTGACAAAGAAGCCTGGTAGGCTACAGTCCATGGGGATGCAAAGAGTCAGACACGACTGAGTGACTAACCCAAGCACACACACATAGTCACAGTGTTGTTTTTTTGTTGTTGTTGTCATTGTTCTAGCTGTGCTCTTCAACTTGCATGATATAGTTCCCTGGTCGAGGCTCATACTCAGGCCCCTGATAGGAAAGCTGGGAGTCCTAACGTTTGAACTTTCAAGGAATTCTTTATAACATTGTTATGAAACATCTCTACATCTTTTCATCTTGCAAAATTGAAAATATATACCCATCACCTATTCCATTAAACAACAACTCCTCTTTTCTTCCCTGTATCCCTAGGCCCTGGAATCCAACGATGTTCTTTGTTTCCCTTCTATTGCTTGACTTTACAAGTTGGAATCAAGATTGCTGGGAGAAATATCAATAACCTCAGATATGCAGATGACACTACCCTTAAGGCAGAAAGTGAAGAGGAACTAAAAAGCCTCTTGTTAAAAGTGAAAGTGGAGAGTGAAAAGGTTGGCTTAAAATTCAACATTCAGAAAACGAAGATCATGGCATCTGGTCCCATCACTACATGGAAAATAGATGGGGAAACAGTGGAAACAGTGTCAGACTTTGTTTTTCTGTGCTCCAAAATCACTGCAGATGGTGACTGCAGCCATGAAATTAAAAGACACTTACTCCTTGGAAGGAAAGTTATGACCAACCTAGATAGCACATTCAGAAGCAGAGACATCACTTTGCCAACAAAGGT
>SJYM01009223.1:77707-95808 GCA_006410775.1 Tragelaphus imberbis
GAAAAGTGGAGAGCGAAAACGTTGGCTTAACGCTCAACATTCAGAAAACGAAGATCATGGCATCTGGTCCCATCACTGCATGGGAAATAGATGGGGAAACAGTGGAAACAGTGTCAGACTTTGTTTTTCTGTGCTCCAAAATCACTGCAGATGGTGACTGCAGCCATGAAATTAAAAGACACTTACTCCTTGGAAGGAAAGTTATGACCAACCTAGATAGCACATTCAGAAGCAGAGACATCACTTTGCCAACAAAGGTTCGCCTAGTCAAGGCTGTGGATTTTCCTGTGGTAATATATGGATGTGAGAGCTGGACTGTGAAGAAGGCTGAGTGCTGAAGAATTGATGCTTTTGAACTGTGGTGTTGCAGAAGACTCTTGAGAGTCCCTTGGACTGCAAGGAGATCCAACCAGTCCATTCTTAAGGAGATCAGCCCTGAGATTTCTTTGGAGGGAATGACACTAAAGCTGAAATTCCAATATTTTGGCCACCTGATGCGAACAGTAGACGTCTTGGAGAAGACTCTGATGCTGGGAGGGATTGCAGGCAGGAGGAGAAGGGGACGACAGAGGATGAGATGGCTGGATGGCATTACTGATTAAATGGATGTGAGTCTGAATGGCCTCCGGGTGTTGGTGATGGTCAGGGAGGCCTGGCGTGCTGCAATTCATGGAGTCGTGAAGAGTCGGACATGACTGAGTGACTGATCTGATCTGATCTGATTAGATATTTTTTATAAGTGGAAACATATAGTATTTGTCTTTTTTATGACTGGTTTATTTCATTTAGCTTAATGTCTTAAAGGATCATGCATATTGTAGTATGTGGCAGAATTTCCTTTATATGGCTAAATAACCTTTCATTGTATGTGTATATCACATTTGATGGACATTTAGATGCTTCCACCTCTTAGTTGTGATTTGTGTTGCTCTGAGTATGGCTGAGCAAATATCTCAAGACCCCAAGTTAAATACTTTTGAATTTATATCCAGAAGTGGAATTGTCAAATCATGTGGTAGTTCTATTTTTAGTTTTTTGACGAGCCTTTATACTATTTTCTGTAGCAGTCAGATCAGATCAGATCAGTCGCACAGTCGTGTGCGACTCTTTGCGACCGCATGAAACGCAGCACACCAGACCTCCCTGTCCAACACCAGCTCCCGGAGGTCACCCAGACTCGCATCCATCGAGTCAGTGATGCCATCCAGCCATCTCATCCTCTGTCGTCCCCTTCTCCTCCTGCCCTCAATCCCTCCCTGCAACAGAGTCTTCTCCAATGAGTCAACTCTTCACATGAGGTGGCCAAAATACTGGAGTTTCAGCTTTAGCATCATTCCTTCTAAAGAAATCCCAGGATTGATCTCCTTCAGAATGGACTGGTTGGATCTTCTTGCAGTCCAAGGGACTCTAAAGAGTCTTCTCCAACACCACAGTTCAAAAGCATCAATTCTTCGGCGCTCAGCCTTCTTCACAGTCCAGCTCTCACATCCATACATGACCACAGGAAAGACCATAGCCTTGACTAGGCGAACCTTTGTTGGTAAAGTAATGTCTCTGCTTTTGAATATGCTATCTAGGTTGGTCATAACTTTCCTTCCAAGGAGCAAGCGTCTTTTAATTTCATGGCTGCAGTCACCATCTGCAGTGATTTTGGAGCCCAGAAAAACAAAGTCTGACACTGTTTCCACTGTTTCCCCATCTATTTCCCATGCAGTGATGGGACCAGATGCCATGATCTTCGTTTTCTGAATGTTGAGCTTTAAGCCAACCTTTTCACTCTCCACTTTCACTTTCATCAAGAGGCTTTTTAGCCCCTCTTCACTTTCTGCCATAAGAGTGGTGTCATCTGCATATCTGAGGTTATTGATATTTCTCCCGGCAATCTTGATTCCAACTTGTGTTTCTTCCAGTCCAGCATTTCTCATGATGTACTCTGCATATAAGTTAAATAAACATGGTGACAATATGCAGCCTTGACGTACTCCTTTTCCTATTTGGAACCAGTCTGTTGTTCCATGACCAGTTCTAACTGTTGCTTCCTGACCTGCATACAGATTTCTTAAGAGGCAGATCAGGTGGTCTGGTATTCCCATCTCTTTCAGAATTTTCCATAGTTTATTGTGATCCACACAGTCAAAGGCTTTGGCATAGTCAATAAAGCAGAAATAGATGTTTTTCTGGAACTCTCTTGCTTTTTCCATGATCCAGCGGATGTTGGCAATTTGATCTCTGGTTCCTCTGCCTTTTCTAAAACCAGCTTGAACATCAGGAAGTTCACGGTTCACATATTGCTGAAGCCTGGCTTGGAGAATTTTGAGCATTACTTTACTAGCGTGTGAGATGAGTGCAATTGTTCGGTAGTTTGAGCACTCCTTGGCATTGCCTTTCTTTGGGATTGGGATGAAAACTGACCTTTTCCAATCTTGTGGCCACTGCTGAGTTTTCCAAATTTGCTGGCATATTGAGTGTAGCACTTTCACAGCATCATCATTCAGGACTTGGAATAGCTCCACTGGAATACCATCACCTCCACTAGCTTTGTTCGTAGTGATGCTTTCTAAGGCCCATTTGACTTCACATTCCAAGATGTCTGGCTCTAGGTCAGTGATCACATCATCATGATTATCTGGGTCTTGAAGCTCTTTTTTGTACAGTTCTTCTGTGTATTCTTGCCACCTCTTCTTAATATCTTCTGCTTCTGTTAGGTCCACACCATCTCTGTCCTTTATCGTGCCCATCTTTGCATGAAATGTTCCTTTGGTATCTCTGATTTTCTTGAAGAGATCCCTAGTCTTTCCCATTCTGTTGTTTTCCTCTATTTCTTTGCATTGATCACTGAAGAAGGCTTTCTTATCTCTTCTTGCTATTCTTTGGAACTCTGCATTCAGATGTTTATATCTTTCCTTTTCTCCTTTGCTTTTCGCTTCTCTTCTTTTCACAGCTATTTGTAAGGCCTCCCCAGACAGCCATTTTGCTTTTTTGCATTTCTTTTCCATGGGGATGGTCTTGATCCCTGTCTCCTGTACAATGTCACGAACCTCATTCCATAGTTCATCAGGCACTCTATCTATCAGATCTAGGCCCTTAAATCTATTTCTCACTTCCACTGTATAATCATAAGGGATTTGATTTAGGTCATACCTGAATGGTCTAGTAGTTTTCCCTACTTTCTTCAATTTCAGTCTGAATTTGGCAATAAGGAGTTCATGGTCTGAGCCACAGTCAGCTCCTGGTCTTGTTTTTGCTGATTGTATAGAGCTTCTCCATCTTTGGCTGCAAAGAATATAATCGATCTGATTTCGGTGTTGACCATCTGGTGATGTCCATGTATAGAGTCTTCTCTTGTGTTGTTGGAAGAGGGTATTTGCTATGACCAGTGCATTTTCTTGGCAAAACTCTATTAGTCTTTGCCCTGCTTCATTCCGTATTCCAAGGCCAAATTTGCCTGTTACTCCAGGTGTTTCTTGACTTCCTACTTTTGCATTCCAGTCCCCTATAATGAAAAGGACATCTTTTTTGGGTGTTAGTTCTAAAAGGTCTTGTAGGTCTTCATAGAACCTTTCAACTTCAGCTTCTTCGGCGTTACTGGTTGGGGCATAGATTTGGATTACTGTGACATTGAATGGTTTGCCTTGGAAACGAACAGAGATCATTCTGTCATTTTTGAGATTGCATCCAAGTACTGCATTTCGGACTCTTTTGTTGACCATGATGGCCACTCCATTTCTTCTGAGGGATTCCTGCCCACAGTAGTAGATATAATGGTCATCCGAGTTAAATTCACCCATTCCAGTCCATTTTAGTTCGCTAATTCCTAGAATGTCGACATTCACTCTTGCCATCTCTTGTTTGACCACTTCCAATTTGCCTTGATTCATGGACCTGACATTCCAGGTTCCTATGCAATATTGCTCTTTACAGCATCGGACTTTGCTTCTATCACCAGACACATCCACAGCTGGGTATTCTTTTTGTTTTGGCTGCATCCTTTCATTCTTTCTGGATTTATTTCTCCACTGATCTCCAGTAGCATATTGGGCCCCTACTGACCTGGGGAGTTTCTCTTTCAGTATCCTATCATTTTGTCTTTTCATACTGTTCATGGGGTTCTCAAAGCAAGAATACTGAAGTGGTTTGCCATTCCCTTCTCCAGCGGACCACACCCTGTCATATCTCTCCACCATGACCCGCCCATCCCGGGTTGCCCCTCGGGCATGGCTTAATCTCATTGAGTTAGTCAAGGGTGTGGTCCTTGTGTGATTAGATTGACTAGTTATCTGTGAGAATGGTTTTAGTGTATTTGCCCACTGATGCCCTCTTTCAAGACCTACTGTCTTACTTGGGTTTCTCTTACCTTGGGCGTGGGGTATCTCATCCCGGCTGTTCCTGGCTGTTCCCGGCCAGCGAAGCACAGCTATTGCACCTTACCTTGGATGAGGGGTCTCTCCTCACCGCCGCCCTTCCTGACCTCGGTCGTGGGGTAGCTCTTCTCAGCCGTGCTTAGTGCGCTGGCCCTCACCGTCGTCCTTCCTCGGTCGTAGGGTAGCTCCTCTCGGCCGCGCTCTTAGTGCGCGACGCAGCCAGCGGGGTGCTCTTAGTGCGCGACGCAGCCGGCGTCATTTAAAAACCTATCCATAAGACACAAGTTTCCACTTTCTGTACGTGCTTGCCAAGAATTGTCCTTTCCTTTCCTTTCCTTCCTATGTATACGCACACGCATGCACGCACAATTTTTTTATATTATTTTCCATTATTATCACAAGATATCAGTATAGTTCCTTGTGCTATACAGTAGGATCTTGTTTATCTATTCTATATTAATATTATAGTTTGCATCTGCTAATCACCAGCTCCCAAGCTATGCCTCCCCCACCTTCCCCCTCTTGGTAATCACATAGTCTGCTCTCTATATCTGTGAATCTGTTTCTAATTCCTAGATAAGTTCATTTGTGTCATATTTTGGATTCCACATGTAAATTATACCATATGATATGCGTTTTTCTTACTGGACACAACTGAGTGACTGAACTGAAGTATTCTTTTTAATGCTAGTGTAGATTGAAATGTTTCCTTAACTTCATTTTCAGAACATTTGTTGCCACTATAGAAATGTGATTGATTTTTAAAATATGTACTTGTATTCTGTAAGATTTTTATTTGTTGTAATACTTGTGGTTTCTTCAGTATTTTCTCTATAGAAAATTATTTCTCTCCAATATATTTGAACTTTTTCCTCTCTATTCTAAATGCTGTGTTTTTTGTTTTTTAAACAACAACACCAACTCCTCTTTCTTACCTGTTTGCCCTGGTTAAAGAACTGCCTGTATAAAATTGAGACAAAATGTGGAATAAACATCCTTGTGTTGGTCCCAATCTTAGAGGAAAATCATTCAGCTTTTCATTATTATGTATGATGTTAGCTGTGGGTCTTTCATAGGTACCCTTCCATTGAGAAATTTCACTTCTGTTATTAGTTATTAAGTGTTTTTTATAACGGCTATTATGAAAAGGTTCTGAGTTCAGGGAAATGCTTTTTCTATAGGCAGATGTGTTTTGGTTCCTTTATTCTATTAAAATGTCATTATGTTGGTTGACTTTCCTATAATGAACCAATTTTGCATACCTCCATAAATTCCAAGTTATCATGGTATATGATTTTTTTATATGTCATTAGATTTTGTTTGCTATTATTTTGTTGAGGACTCTTGCCTCTATATTCATAAGGGATATTGGGTGTGTGTGTGTGTGTGTGTGTGTGTGTGATGTCTCTCTGTTTTATTGGTATTAGAGAAATACTGGCATCACTCTTCCTGCTATGTGGGGAAGAGACATGTGGAATGAAGGATGAAGCATTGTTGGATTTAAGTTTAGTCAGGATTAGAGGCAGAAATTTAGGGTATATCACTGTGAAATTGGGGTGAGATTATCAAGAGAGTTCATTCTCAATTTGCTAGGCCTGTTTTAAGTGCATGACATTGAATTATGCTGTTTGTTAACTATGTCCAGATATTTTATTCTTTTAATCTGCTATTTATTTTCTGTATTAACATTTATGAAATTAGTATGTGTGAATCAGTTGTAATGTGCATTTAAGATACGTTTTCTTCCAATTTTACTACAAAACTGGATGTCATTGAATAGCTGATGCTTTTGAAAAAGAGTTGTTAACCTTAAGTCTAAGAAATAAGCATGTTTTTCTTTAAGATACAGAAACACATTTAAAAATTATAAATTTGCCCAAAAAGATGCAGCTGGTATGTGGCTAACTTAGAATTCCAGCTCATTCTTCTTTGACTCCGAAGTCCATGTTTCTAAACACTGTACAATAGTGCTTTTTAAAAAATACTCTTCCAGGTACAATGCCTAATAACAGATGCCTGGGGCTGGTGCACTGGGACGACCCAGAGGGATGGTATGGGGAGGGACGAGGGAGGAGGGTTCAGGAAGGGGAACACATGTATTCTTGTGGCAGATCCTTCTTGATGTATGGTAAAAGCAATACAATATTGTAAAGTTTAGCAAAATAAAATTTAATTTTTAAAAAAGAGAAAAAATATAAATAAATAAAAAATAAAAAAAATACTCATCTTTTACATGTAATTTCACCTAATGATCACTGATGTATTCTTCTTCATCGTCTTCTTCATTGTCATGTTCTTCGTCGTCTTCTTCTTCTTCTTCCTCCTCTCCTTCCTCTTCTTCGTCTTCTTCTTCTTCTTCCTCCTCTTCTTGCTCTTCCTCCTCCTCCTCTTACTTCTCTTCCTCCTCTTCTTCTTCATCATCTTCTTCGTCTTCTTCTTCCTCCTCCCCTTCTTCCACTTCTTCTTCTTATTCCTTCTTCCTCCTCTTCCTCTTCTTCTTCCTCTTCCTCCTCCTCCTCTTCCTCTTCTTCTTCCTTCTTCTCCCTCTTCTTCTTCCTTCTTCCTCTTCCTCCTCTTCCTCTTCCTTACTCTCCCTCCTCTTCCTCTTCTTCTTGCTCTTCCTTTTTTCTCTTCCTCTTCTTCTTTTTCTTTCTTCTTCTTTCTCTTCCTCTTCATCCTCCTCCTCTTCCTCTTCTTCTTTCTTACTCTCCCTCCTCTTCCTCTTTCTTACTTTCCCTCCTCTTCCTCTTCTTCTTCCTCTTCCTTTTTCCTCTTCCTCTTCTTCTTTTTCTTTCTTCTTCTTTCTCTTCCTCTTCATCCTCCTCCTCTTCCTCTTCTTCTTCCTCCTCCTCCTTTTCCTCTTTTTCTTTCTTCTCCTACTCCTTCTCCTTCCTTCTTCTCCTTCTTTCTTCTTTTTCTTAATAGAAGAGCTTAAAATCAACATGGGACAAAGCTCTTATTCTAGGGTCATGTAGACTTGTAGGTTTTTCAGCTGTCATATAGCCTCTTTGATACTCAGTGTCTTTATCTGTAAGATAATGTTGTTCATAATTACCTAGATTTTTTTGAGATAATCAAGTAGAGCATTTTTCTGCACTTAATTAATATGTAATCTATTTATACTTAGGTGACAGATTATGTAAAGAAAGAGCTGGGATTGGTGGCCACCTCCTTCAAAAACAACAACAACAACAAAAAATCTTTAAAAGTTGGAACCACCGTGTATATTATGTGAAGAACAAGAGCCAGAGCCACAGAAAAACATAGGAGAAAGAAAACAAGTAGATGATGAAGATGCTGAACTGATCTTTGTTGGAGTGAAACATGTAAATGAAGATTCTGATGTGATCTTTTTTTGGATGACCTCAAATTCAAAACCAGCCTTTTAAAACAGTGAACAGAGTTACCCCAGGTTCATGTTCAAGGAAAAAGATGTATGATCCCTTCAAGAAAGATAATGCTCACAAATTACAGCCTGTTAGTCATGCGACTCCTACATCAGCAGCACGGACTGTCTTGCCAGTTTCTGACTCTGAATCACGATCAACAGATAGTCCTATCATTATTGAGCTTTTGTCTGAAGCCGATTATAAAAATATTTCATCAAAAATAGTGCCTAATAGCTTTTCAGAGTTATATTCTCCTTTGATTACCTTCACAGGTTCATTGCTGCATCCAGTAGAATCAGCAGTTTCTGCAGGAGATATGAATAAAAGTCCTCGTTTATCAAAGCCACTTTCCACTTCTGAAACAAATAGCACAAATCCCATAAGACCTAAACTCAGTGATGGAATTATAGGGGACATCCTTTAGCTTTGTCCCTTTCAGGTATTTTTAATACAGTGACTACTGAGCAAACCACACCAGACAGTGTTCATACCTCATTAAGCCATGTTCAGAATGGAGAACCTTGTTCAACAGCTTTTCCAAAGGACAATGCTCATTGTAAGCCTGTAAGTTCTTTAGGGAAAATGGACTGACAAAAACTGACTTTCCAAGTGTAGCTAGTCAAAACAAGATAGTTGATCCCACAGGAGGAAATCTGATTGTGTTACTCTGTGACTTCTACTATGGACAGCATATAGGAGATGTGCATATAGGAGATGTGCATCCAGAACCGCAAACTCACACAGCCTTTAAATGCCTCTGTTGCTTGAAAGTTCTAAAAAATGTGAAGTTTCTGAATCATATGAAGCACCATTTGGGAGCTGAAAGGCAGAGAGGTGACAGCTGGAAAAACCACACCACCTGCCAGCACTGCCACTGCCAGTTCCCTACTCGCTTCCAGCCGCAGTGTCACATGGAAAGCATTCACATTTCCCAGGAGCCCTCTGCAGACTGTAAAGTCTGTGAGTTGTCCTTTGAGACAGATCAGATCACGTTCTCTTACAGCACATAGAAGACAATCATAATCCGGGTGAAATGCCCTATGTATGCCAGGTTTGCAGTTACAGATCATTAGTCTTTGCAGATGTGGATACACATTTCAGAGCATACCATGGTAACACTAGGAATTTGCTTTGTCTGTTTTGTCTCAAAATCTTTAAAACTGCAACACCATACATGTGTCATTATAGAGGGCACTGGGTAAAGAGTTTTCACCAGTGTTCCAAATGTCGGCTATAGCTTTTAACTTTCAAAGAGAAAATGGAGCATAAGACCCATTATCATCAAATGTTTAAGAAGACTAAGCAGCTAGAAGGATTACCTCCTGAAACAAAAGTTGCTATTCATGTATCACCAGAACCTCTTCAACCAGGATTGTTGGAAGTATCATCCATTACTGTGAACACATCTGATTCTGAACCATCAGCCCGCAAATCTAAAAGTAGTTCAAAAAAAAAAAAATGTTAATTCTACTTTCACTAAGTCTGGAGCAATATTTCAGTCAAAGTTAAAATCCCCATTAAAAACAAAAAATCCAAATTATAGCATTATTCAATAGTATCAAATATAGTGAAACCAATGGGTAATTTATGTGGTTTTTTTTTAATTGATGAGGAACAGTTTTAATTGACCTGAAGTTGAGATGTTATTTGAAAATATATTACTTGTTTTTCATATAATTATTTTAATATGTAAAAAAGTATGTGTTCACGTGTGTGTGAGAAAGAGAGAGAATGAGAGAGGAGGAGAGAGGAAAAGTAACAACCTATTTTGGTATTTCATGTTATTTGTAAGTTCAAAACCTCTGGTATACATATGATCTGTAGAGTGTTTTAGCAACATAATTTTCAAATGTTTTCATGTCTTGAATATCTCAGTATTAACTATACAGCCAAATTGGGATGACTTTCTTATGGTATGGTCCCATGTGCTGCTGAACTCTCTGAAGTGCACCTGTTGTGCTGATCTAAGATAACCTGGTTCCAAAAGCCTGGTGTGGAGAAGTTGATGGAGAAGCTGTGATGTGAATTTGAAGCAGACATGGGATTTATTCAGTGGAGATCTGCGGCTTCATGTCCCAATTGAGGAAGAGACACACATTCACTCCAGGCATGGAGCCAAGGCAGAAGGAACACTGTCTCAGAGTGTCTTTACCTAGCCCAGGGACATCTCAAGAAAGCCAACCATTAAAATGCCTGTGTTTGGTAAGGGGCCCCTGCAAGCATCAAACAGGCCCTGTGTATCATTGACTAGTTTCAGAAGCAGAAATAGTTAACGGAATGAAGCCTGGTGCCCGTGGACCTCCTGTTGAGTGATCAAAAGAGTAATTTGATTCATCCCATCCCCTTTCCCATTCGGCTGTCGTTTACTCAAAGTGAAGTAGCCATGTTCGTCTAAGTCACAGTAGTAAAGCAAGTTAAGATTCCCAAGGAAAAAAGCCTTGACATCCAGCTTGATTTGTCCTGGACCCATAGTTTTAACTGAAAAGGCTTAGGCACAGGGAATCTGTTAATTTTATGAATTGGGCTAAATTTAGTTCTCTTACCCTTAAGCTACAATGGAGTTGTCCAAGGATAGTAGTAAATATAGTGGATAAATCCATAGTAAATATAGTGGATAAAAACGGTCCAGGGTGATTAAACCCTTTATAAANTCAAGGAAAAAGATGTATGATCCCTTCAAGAAAGATAATGCTCACAAATTACAGCCTGTTAGTCATGCGACTCCTACATCAGCAGCACGGACTGTCTTGCCAGTTTCTGACTCTGAATCACGATCAACAGATAGTCCTATCATTATTGAGCTTTTGTCTGAAGCCGATTATAAAAATATTTCATCAAAAATAGTGCCTAATAGCTTTTCAGAGTTATATTCTCCTTTGATTACCTTCACAGGTTCATTGCTGCATCCAGTAGAATCAGCAGTTTCTGCAGGAGATATGAATAAAAGTCCTCGTTTATCAAAGCCACTTTCCACTTCTGAAACAAATAGCACAAATCCCATAAGACCTAAACTCAGTGATGGAATTATAGGGGACATCCTTTAGCTTTGTCCCTTTCAGGTATTTTTAATACAGTGACTACTGAGCAAACCACACCAGACAGTGTTCATACCTCATTAAGCCATGTTCAGAATGGAGAACCTTGTTCAACAGCTTTTCCAAAGGACAATGCTCATTGTAAGCCTGTAAGTTCTTTAGGGAAAATGGACTGACAAAAACTGACTTTCCAAGTGTAGCTAGTCAAAACAAGATAGTTGATCCCACAGGAGGAAATCTGATTGTGTTACTCTGTGACTTCTACTATGGACAGCATATAGGAGATGTGCATATAGGAGATGTGCATCCAGAACCGCAAACTCACACAGCCTTTAAATGCCTCTGTTGCTTGAAAGTTCTAAAAAATGTGAAGTTTCTGAATCATATGAAGCACCATTTGGGAGCTGAAAGGCAGAGAGGTGACAGCTGGAAAAACCACACCACCTGCCAGCACTGCCACTGCCAGTTCCCTACTCGCTTCCAGCCGCAGTGTCACATGGAAAGCATTCACATTTCCCAGGAGCCCTCTGCAGACTGTAAAGTCTGTGAGTTGTCCTTTGAGACAGATCAGATCACGTTCTCTTACAGCACATAGAAGACAATCATAATCCGGGTGAAATGCCCTATGTATGCCAGGTTTGCAGTTACAGATCATTAGTCTTTGCAGATGTGGATACACATTTCAGAGCATACCATGGTAACACTAGGAATTTGCTTTGTCTGTTTTGTCTCAAAATCTTTAAAACTGCAACACCATACATGTGTCATTATAGAGGGCACTGGGTAAAGAGTTTTCACCAGTGTTCCAAATGTCGGCTATAGCTTTTAACTTTCAAAGAGAAAATGGAGCATAAGACCCATTATCATCAAATGTTTAAGAAGACTAAGCAGCTAGAAGGATTACCTCCTGAAACAAAAGTTGCTATTCATGTATCACCAGAACCTCTTCAACCAGGATTGTTGGAAGTATCATCCATTACTGTGAACACATCTGATTCTGAACCATCAGCCCGCAAATCTAAAAGTAGTTCAAAAAAAAAAAAATGTTAATTCTACTTTCACTAAGTCTGGAGCAATATTTCAGTCAAAGTTAAAATCCCCATTAAAAACAAAAAATCCAAATTATAGCATTATTCAATAGTATCAAATATAGTGAAACCAATGGGTAATTTATGTGGTTTTTTTTTAATTGATGAGGAACAGTTTTAATTGACCTGAAGTTGAGATGTTATTTGAAAATATATTACTTGTTTTTCATATAATTATTTTAATATGTAAAAAAGTATGTGTTCACGTGTGTGTGAGAAAGAGAGAGAATGAGAGAGGAGGAGAGAGGAAAAGTAACAACCTATTTTGGTATTTCATGTTATTTGTAAGTTCAAAACCTCTGGTATACATATGATCTGTAGAGTGTTTTAGCAACATAATTTTCAAATGTTTTCATGTCTTGAATATCTCAGTATTAACTATACAGCCAAATTGGGATGACTTTCTTATGGTATGGTCCCATGTGCTGCTGAACTCTCTGAAGTGCACCTGTTGTGCTGATCTAAGATAACCTGGTTCCAAAAGCCTGGTGTGGAGAAGTTGATGGAGAAGCTGTGATGTGAATTTGAAGCAGACATGGGATTTATTCAGTGGAGATCTGCGGCTTCATGTCCCAATTGAGGAAGAGACACACATTCACTCCAGGCATGGAGCCAAGGCAGAAGGAACACTGTCTCAGAGTGTCTTTACCTAGCCCAGGGACATCTCAAGAAAGCCAACCATTAAAATGCCTGTGTTTGGTAAGGGGCCCCTGCAAGCATCAAACAGGCCCTGTGTATCATTGACTAGTTTCAGAAGCAGAAATAGTTAACGGAATGAAGCCTGGTGCCCGTGGACCTCCTGTTGAGTGATCAAAAGAGTAATTTGATTCATCCCATCCCCTTTCCCATTCGGCTGTCGTTTACTCAAAGTGAAGTAGCCATGTTCGTCTAAGTCACAGTAGTAAAGCAAGTTAAGATTCCCAAGGAAAAAAGCCTTGACATCCAGCTTGATTTGTCCTGGACCCATAGTTTTAACTGAAAAGGCTTAGGCACAGGGAATCTGTTAATTTTATGAATTGGGCTAAATTTAGTTCTCTTACCCTTAAGCTACAATGGAGTTGTCCAAGGATAGTAGTAAATATAGTGGATAAATCCATAGTAAATATAGTGGATAAAAACGGTCCAGGGTGATTAAACCCTTTATAAAACTTTTTCTTACCTTTTCCAGTTAGATGTGTCTTACCCTAGTTGACTATATGAAGATTTCAGTGTTGTATATTTTCTTGCCTTGTACATAAATGTATTACAGTTAACAATTAATTATTTGTGTCTGTAATTTCCCATTTTATCAAACTCATACTGAATTTTGGTCTTACTTGATACAGTCTGATGTGCAAGAATTGTCTCGTTTTATTCAGCATTTATCAGGCCTATGCTTCCTGCTTGTCGAAGTTAGAAGTCCAGAACTCTCTTATTCTATATTATTGCTGGTCATTTCAATCCAAGCTGAACTTAAATATATTATCTTAAAAACTTGGTGTGTCTCCTGATAATCTTACTGGTGTTCTTGCAAAAGCACCCCACTCTAAAACCACAATCACACATGTCTTCATAGGCCTATTCTGTCTTGGTTTTCTACTGAGATAGCTGAGGGATAACACCCTGAAACTTGGTAGAAGTCGTATTGTGTGACTGAAATGATCTATGAGTGACACTTCTAAACTCTTTGGAGGGCATTGGCGTGACTAATTAATGCCATGAAGCATCCCCTTCCACCTTTCTGAGGCTTAACAAAGAATTTTACCATCACACTCATCTTTAGAGCAAGTTAATTAAAAAAAAATTGTTAAGAACTGACATATAGATGATGTACAATATTATATTCAGACCACATTATTCTAATGCCCTGGATATGATCTTTGCCTGACAGCCATTAATTTTAGCATCTTCAGTCATCTTAAAAGACTGGAAATTTTCCAAATCAGCAAATTCTGTCTCATTTTTTAATAGTCTTTCTCTTAAAGCTTTTTTTTTTTTTAATTTCCTTTCATATTTTACTATAGGCAGCAAGAAGAAACCAGCAGTACTTTTGGCTGTTTGGCTGGAAATCTCTTCAGCTAAATAATTCTATTAATTAGGTAGTTTCTCCTTCCAGCTCATGCAGGTGTAGTGGGCTTTCCTCTGCACACTCCCCAGGAGAGGAGAAGCTCTTCCCTCTTGCCTCTTCTTTCTGCCAGGCATCCTGGGTGGACCACTGTGCTTCCACTTAGAACTTGTTCACTCAGTGAGATAACAGAGATCGANTATAATTATTTTAATATGTAAAAAAGTATGTGTTCACGTGTGTGTGAGAAAGAGAGAGAATGAGAGAGGAGGAGAGAGGAAAAGTAACAACCTATTTTGGTATTTCATGTTATTTGTAAGTTCAAAACCTCTGGTATACATATGATCTGTAGAGTGTTTTAGCAACATAATTTTCAAATGTTTTCATGTCTTGAATATCTCAGTATTAACTATACAGCCAAATTGGGATGACTTTCTTATGGTATGGTCCCATGTGCTGCTGAACTCTCTGAAGTGCACCTGTTGTGCTGATCTAAGATAACCTGGTTCCAAAAGCCTGGTGTGGAGAAGTTGATGGAGAAGCTGTGATGTGAATTTGAAGCAGACATGGGATTTATTCAGTGGAGATCTGCGGCTTCATGTCCCAATTGAGGAAGAGACACACATTCACTCCAGGCATGGAGCCAAGGCAGAAGGAACACTGTCTCAGAGTGTCTTTACCTAGCCCAGGGACATCTCAAGAAAGCCAACCATTAAAATGCCTGTGTTTGGTAAGGGGCCCCTGCAAGCATCAAACAGGCCCTGTGTATCATTGACTAGTTTCAGAAGCAGAAATAGTTAACGGAATGAAGCCTGGTGCCCGTGGACCTCCTGTTGAGTGATCAAAAGAGTAATTTGATTCATCCCATCCCCTTTCCCATTCGGCTGTCGTTTACTCAAAGTGAAGTAGCCATGTTCGTCTAAGTCACAGTAGTAAAGCAAGTTAAGATTCCCAAGGAAAAAAGCCTTGACATCCAGCTTGATTTGTCCTGGACCCATAGTTTTAACTGAAAAGGCTTAGGCACAGGGAATCTGTTAATTTTATGAATTGGGCTAAATTTAGTTCTCTTACCCTTAAGCTACAATGGAGTTGTCCAAGGATAGTAGTAAATATAGTGGATAAATCCATAGTAAATATAGTGGATAAAAACGGTCCAGGGTGATTAAACCCTTTATAAAACTTTTTCTTACCTTTTCCAGTTAGATGTGTCTTACCCTAGTTGACTATATGAAGATTTCAGTGTTGTATATTTTCTTGCCTTGTACATAAATGTATTACAGTTAACAATTAATTATTTGTGTCTGTAATTTCCCATTTTATCAAACTCATACTGAATTTTGGTCTTACTTGATACAGTCTGATGTGCAAGAATTGTCTCGTTTTATTCAGCATTTATCAGGCCTATGCTTCCTGCTTGTCGAAGTTAGAAGTCCAGAACTCTCTTATTCTATATTATTGCTGGTCATTTCAATCCAAGCTGAACTTAAATATATTATCTTAAAAACTTGGTGTGTCTCCTGATAATCTTACTGGTGTTCTTGCAAAAGCACCCCACTCTAAAACCACAATCACACATGTCTTCATAGGCCTATTCTGTCTTGGTTTTCTACTGAGATAGCTGAGGGATAACACCCTGAAACTTGGTAGAAGTCGTATTGTGTGACTGAAATGATCTATGAGTGACACTTCTAAACTCTTTGGAGGGCATTGGCGTGACTAATTAATGCCATGAAGCATCCCCTTCCACCTTTCTGAGGCTTAACAAAGAATTTTACCATCACACTCATCTTTAGAGCAAGTTAATTAAAAAAAAATTGTTAAGAACTGACATATAGATGATGTACAATATTATATTCAGACCACATTATTCTAATGCCCTGGATATGATCTTTGCCTGACAGCCATTAATTTTAGCATCTTCAGTCATCTTAAAAGACTGGAAATTTTCCAAATCAGCAAATTCTGTCTCATTTTTTAATAGTCTTTCTCTTAAAGCTTTTTTTTTTTTTAATTTCCTTTCATATTTTACTATAGGCAGCAAGAAGAAACCAGCAGTACTTTTGGCTGTTTGGCTGGAAATCTCTTCAGCTAAATAATTCTATTAATTAGGTAGTTTCTCCTTCCAGCTCATGCAGGTGTAGTGGGCTTTCCTCTGCACACTCCCCAGGAGAGGAGAAGCTCTTCCCTCTTGCCTCTTCTTTCTGCCAGGCATCCTGGGTGGACCACTGTGCTTCCACTTAGAACTTGTTCACTCAGTGAGATAACAGAGATCGATTTCCTGGCTTCAGTGCTTCTGCTGGCCAGAGTCCATGTACCTTTCCCTAAGACCTTCCTGTTTTCACTATCCAACTTCCATCACCTGGCTAGATCAGTTCCGACAGCTCACAGTGTACTGGTAGGCACTTCTGGGCGCACATGTGTACACACATGCGTGTGTACACAGTAACATCCCTGAGAAGAAAGTTGCACATATGCAGAAGTACAGGCTTTCTTCTCCAGAAACATGAATTTTGGTAAGCACCTGACTTTTTTTTTGTCCTGGTTGTTTTCTTTCACTTGCTCATTGATCATGTCAGGTTGCACTTCTAACTCTGTGGCTTAGTCTTAAAAATTACACAATCTTGGCATTTTTTTCATAACAGGGACCGACCTGCAGAGCACCAGGCAGGGTTGGAAGCACTAGTCCTGGACAGCTGAGTGACATGAGCCTGTGTTCTGC
This sequence comes from Tragelaphus imberbis, assembly GCA_006410775.1. NCBI lineage: Eukaryota > Metazoa > Chordata > Mammalia > Artiodactyla > Bovidae > Tragelaphus > Tragelaphus imberbis. The sequence goes on from SJYM01009223.1 coordinate 94,344, forward strand.
TTTCTCCCATCACCTTGGACAGCTTCATGGTACCAGTCACCTTGGCATGATCCACTGCCTCTGCATTCCTTCAGGGGACCAGAAAACAAGGACCGCTGGGCTAAAGATATGCTCAAACCTCCAAGAGTACCAAGAGATTGTGATAGGCCTGGTTCTGATCCAATGTTCTGAATAAGGTGCACATGGATACAGACTCTCTTCTGATACAGGTCCTGAGCCCTTAAAAGTGAAGTGGCATCCCTACACATCATCCCTTCGGTTTAACACTACTCAGACACTCAGAGTCCCTGATCAGATGATGCCCTGGGAAACCTGCCCATTCTGGTCCCAGAGCTCATGCCTCCATTGGACAGAAAGCAGCTTTTCTATCTGAAATTCACCAAGAGATAGAATTCACCAAATTCTATCTGAAGCCACCAAGGCTTCACTGATTTGCTAAAAGCCAGAGCCAGACATGCTGGAATGTGAAGTAAAGTGGGCCTTAGAAAGCATCACTACGAACAAAGCTAGTGGAGATGATGGCATTCCAGTTGAGCTTTTCCAAATCCTGAAAGATGATACTCTGAAAGTGCTGCACTCAATAAGCCAGCAAATTTGGAAAACTCAGCAGTGGTCACAGGACTGGAAAAGGTGAGTTTTCATTCCAAGCCCAAAGAAAGGCAATGCCGAAGAATGCTCAAACTACCACACAGTTGCACTCATCTCACATGCTAGTAAGGTAATGCTCAAAATTCTCCAAGCCAGAATTGAGCAATATGTAAACCGTCAAGTTTCTGATGTACAAGCTGGTTTTAGAAAAGGCAGAGGAACCAGAGATCAAATTGCCAACATCTGCTGGATCATGGAAAAAGCAAGAGAGTTCCAGAAAAAATACCTATTTCTGTTTATTGACTATGCCAAATCCTTTGACTGTGTGGTTCACAAGAAACTGTGGAAAATTCTGAAAGTGATGGGGATACCAGACCACCTGATCTGCCTCTTGAGAAATTAGTATGCAGCTCAGGAAAAAACAGTTAAAATTGGACATGGAAAAGCAGACTGGTTCCAAATAGGAAAAGGAGTATGGCAAGGCTGTATATTGTCACTCTGTTTATTTAACTTCTAAGCAGAGTACATCATGAGAAATGCTGGACTGTAAGAAACACAAGTTGGAATCAAGATTGCTGGGAGAAATATCAATAACCTCAGATATGTAGATGATACCACCCTTATGGCAGAAAGTGAAGAGGAACTCAAAAGCCTCTTGATGAAAGTGAAAGTGGAGAGTGAAAAAGTTAGCTTAAAACTCAACATTCAGAAAATGAAGTTCATGGAATCCAGTCCCATCACGTCATGGGGAATAGATGGGGAAAGAGTGGAAGCAGTGTCAGATTTTATTTTGAGGGGCTCCAAAATCACTACAGATGGTGACTGCAGCCATGAAATTAAAAGACGCTTACTCCTTGGAAGTTAAGTTATGACCAAC